>PVJH01012020.1:0-19236 GCA_004026705.1 Nesogale talazaci | reverse complement strand
AATTAAGAAAGCTATTGCAGGAAGTTTTATTTTGTGTGGAAATCAGCTGCAAGATTCATCTAATTGAAAATAAAAGCACGACCAAAGAAAACGTACACTTAAAAACAGAATCTGAAAAAAAAAACAACTTCATAAACCTTTCCCAAGAGTTTATCATGTACTGCAAAAAATAAGTAATATTGGTCAATTATGACTTAGTTCAGTGAGTCACTCGATTAAACAAGGAAATATAATTTTTTATGGTTATACTATCCATATCAATACTATCAGTTCTTTTGATTCTTTTAACTCCTGGCCCAGTTAGCCTCCAACTCAAACCCAAACCAAACTCACTGCTATCAAGTCGATGCCTGACCCATCAGGTGGGTTCTGAGACTTTGCCTCTCACAGGAGATATCCCATGCCACTCCCAGGGCACAGCGGGTGGTTCCAAACCCGGGGTGGGGGTGGGGGGGAGGGCCACCCCCACCCCCCCCACACCCCCCGCGCCTGAAGGCAAGCAGCCCATTAGTCTAACCAGGGCCCAACAACAGTCTGATTAAGAAACTGCTAAGCACTAAGAAGGGTCCGTAAACTCAGTTGACTGTTTCATACTTTTCTCTAAAGTTGTCTGTCGCACACAGGACCAGAGAAAAAGGGTGTGCCTTTCGAGTAAGGGTGGGGCTTTAACACAGCAAACTGATAGAATCGTCATTTTCAGGCTTTTAACACACCAGTGACTTCAGATTCTAGCAATATAGGAAAATGATCACTTAAATACCTTCCTTCCAACCCAAATAACCAGTGCGCTTGTTGGTTTTTTAAAATATGTACCCGAGTTCATCATAACAAAAGCAAATCTTGATATATGAAAAAGGAGGGACCATTGAAAACCTGGGCTGAGGCTTCCGCAATATTGAGTGGAAGGCATGGGAAGTGGGTCTCTGGGTTAGAGAGGTTTCCTAAGCCTTGTGAAGCCATGTGGGGACCCATCTCTGAAAAAAAGTGGTGACATCCCTCAGTGAAGCTGGGACCTTGGAAGAGACTGTTCCCTGGATGAAAGAGGTGGGGGTAGCTAGGGGAGACCACCTTCAAGCCCAGAAGAATAACAACAGAGTCTGTCTTGAGGGGGTCTTGGATAAACAAACAAGTCTATGCCAACTCCCTGTGGGTTTCTAGGACCCCAACTCTCTATGGGAGGTGGAAGCCTTATCTTTCCCTGGAGGAGCACCGAGTGGCTTTGAACTGCTGGCTTCATGGTTAGCTGTTCAATGCATAACCACTATGCCACCAGGAGTCCTGGGGGTGGGGATGTCTTAGATTTGAAACACAAACAACTCACAACTCTGTCATCAAGTCACTGCCAACTCTCAGAGACCCTACCGAGCAGGGCGCAACTGCCCCTGGGAGTCTCCCAGACTGCAGCTCTTCACGGGGGTAGAAAGTCCCGTCTCCAGGGTTTTGGACAGAGAGAGAGAAAACCAAAACAGTTCTTTAGGGATTCAAAAGCATGCGAAATAATTCAAACCCCAGAACCTGCTGCTCATTGGGTTTGGGGTTCCAATCTGCCCGGTCATGAGGTGTGGAGGTATGGAGAATTCCATGATGACAAAGTAACAAAAATTAAGCCTGGACCAGTAAGACTCATAAGGATGCTGTAGAAGAAATGGTAAATTGTTTGGGAAGGGAACCCCCACACTTGAGCCACAAGAGTCTTATGGGGGGGCGGGGGGCGGGGTACAACTAGAGGAACCTGTCTTCAAAATATATAATGCACCATAAATGAGAGTCAGTAGCTATGACAAACGAACACAGAGCAAGAGTAAACTCCCAAAGAATTAAAATATAGGGAAATTTAAAAGAGACCACTGAAAACACAGTAACATGTAAGTCACACAGGCAAAACTAAAAGAAAAAGAAATGATGCAGGCTTAGTAAGTAAATAAGGAGCTTCTAGGAATAAAATTAGTATTAAAATTTAAAAGCAAAGGACCTTAACATGCCAAACTGATAACAGTTCAAGCATCAAAATAAACAGCAGTGGTAAATTGTGAGTGAAAGAAATGAGCGGAGGCTGAAAGAAAAACAAAAAGAATTTACTCAGAAGGAGAAAAAGTAAAGGACTCCTGAAAAACGAAAGTTTCTCCTCCCTGAGGAACAGCGATTAAGTGTAGGGGGGAAAAATTAATGGCACTAGAAAATGTTCATTTGCACCAGCACAGTTATCCTTTACGTAAAAATCACCAATGCATGCTAACCCAGTGGATATAAGCTTGATGAGTAAGATATTACACAAGCTCAAAGTACCTCCCTACAAAGTACTGAAGCACAAAAGGAAAATTCATAACTATAGTAAAGACACCTAGCAGACCCACCCAAGTAAAAATTAATAATGGGACACACCAGCATCATATGCCTCCGGATATGATTCACTAAGGACACAAACTCACTAACAAATGTCTGCCAAAACACAAGTAACCTAAATTTAAACACGAGGGAACACCAGATGCTCCAAATGAGGAACTTTGTACAAAATAAATGATGTGTATTCTTCAGCTACATCAATGTCGACAAAGACAGAGAAAGGCTGGGGTA
Organism: Nesogale talazaci; assembly: GCA_004026705.1. Classification (NCBI taxonomy): domain Eukaryota; kingdom Metazoa; phylum Chordata; class Mammalia; order Afrosoricida; family Tenrecidae; genus Nesogale; species Nesogale talazaci. The sequence goes on along the minus strand of PVJH01012020.1, from coordinate 16,662 downwards.
TGACTCCAAAATAATTAACAGCAGTGCATGACCTCAGCTTTGTTTCTGGCTAAAAACTCAGTGTCATGGAGTCAATTTCCACTCACAGTGCCCCTCTAGGTCAGGGTAGGACGCCCCCTGCTGGTTTCCGAGACTTGAACACAGAGCTTCAGCTTTCTTGCATAGAGGCAGGTGGTTTTGAACTGCTGACCTTGCAGTTAGTGCCACAATGTGTAACCCCTACACCACCAAGCACCTTATTTGGAAAGTCCGAAGAAAAACATGCTATACTGGACGCTAGCGAGACCACTGATCAAAAGTGAACAAAAGAAATCGAAAACAGTTTTGTATAACGCAAAAATCATTGACGATGTACAACATTGTTAATGCAAACTCATCTGGGAGCTATAAAGACAAAGTAGAAGCAAACTAAGAGAAAAAGGGGGAGTGGGGAGGGAGTGGAAAGAGGAGGAGCCAACACCAAGGGCTTAAGTGGAAAGAAAAGGTTTTGAGAATGATGATGGCATCGAAAGTACAAATGTGCTTTGCATACAATGGATGGATGTATGGATTGTGCTAAGAGTTGTATAAGCCCCCAATAAAATGATTTAAAAACAAAAAACAAAAGCTAAGAGACAAAGCAATACACAAAAAAAGTAGCATTGAAAATTAAACAATGCTGCCATCCACTGGGTTGGAGGTTCAAATCCAGCAGCAGCTCTCCAGGAGCAATGCTGGGCCTCCTACGCCTACCAGAGGGCAGTGATGCCCCCCCCCCCCACCAAGAAAAAGAAAATTAAACAATGTACGGAGGAGAGAAAAGTACAATTGCCTTTAGAGCCCAAGTAAGCATGTTGCAATTTTAAAGGCAACTGCCAAAAGTAAACAAGGGGAGTCAAAAAGTTTGTGGGAAAATTCCATTATCTTTTAACTCCATATTTTCTAAGAACTGTTGAAAGTCCCCTCAACTCGAGTTGAGTTTCAAATTCTTCAGATTTGCACTGACTTGCATTTCAGCTATCTGAAGTAAATATATATTGTGCTTCCCCACGGGGCCCCAAACTTTAGGTCCCTCAGATTAGTTGGAAGGAATGCTATTAGGACCCCTTATTTATCCCATTGTGGTTCCATGACTACACTTTCCACAACATTTACTGTTTGGGCATGACCTCCCTCAGAATCTTCTACAAATGCAAAGGCACTTCTCTCTCTCTCTCTTTCGCACGTGCGCGTTCTATCTCTGTGTGTGTGTGTGTGTGTGTGTGTGTGCACATTTACTCCTGCAGGAAGTGTTCCAAATCAAATTGAACCATCTTTTTCCTAAACTGAGTTCCTACAGTATTTAAAGTTCATCCCTGACCTGTCATTGTTAAAACACTGCCTTAGAAACAGTCATTCTGTAGATGTTCCATTCATGCAGGTCTCATTCCCTCGACCAGATCAAGATCAGAAAGAAGTTCAACTGAACAGCCCAGTATAGTGTCGTGTATTTTTAAGCTGTGTGGTGTAGTTTCAAAGGCTAGAACAAAGCAGGCAAAACGAGCAGTGTGCAAAAATAAACACACAAATATCTCATATATAAAACAAACCGGGCTTTTAATGACTTTGCTTCAATTTTTAGATAACTGCACTTCCCTGTCTCTTCATATTTGCCAATTTTCAGAGGAGTCCATATGCTCGGAGCTAAAAATGAACAAGGTCAAGTCAAAGGAAGTCAGACACCACTAGCACAGGAAAAATTGTAATTAAAATGGAAAATGTGACTCACATTATTATAGTACCACCTTGAAAAAGTATGCGAGAATCGTTATCTTTTACTGCATACTAGTAGAAAAGGCAGGGGATGGGAGTGAGGTAAAGTGAATGAGAAAAAGGCAAAATACCGATGACATAAATTTTTAAAGCTCTAAATAAAGAGATATTATATGTATACCATTCAATAAGACCTCCAGTTTCCACAAAGTAAACTGCAGATCCCAGACAATGCCAATCAAAATTCTAGCAGGCTACACATCCGCTAGAATGCCATACACAATGATATAAGGGGCCTTTGAGATGGCTCATGGTAAAATCCCACCATCTCTTCATTACACTTGCCCATGAATTTTTGACACCCCCTACAATTGTAATGACCTGCTGACTATGGTTCTTCTAGTCATAGTCTTTGAAGCATTGATGGGTCTGGGTAAGAGAAAGTGGGGGCAAGATATTGCTTGGTTCTATGACTCTCAGCTGTGAGTGACTGCTAACAAGGTTGGTAAAAAACTGGCAGCTCTAAACAGGGGACTGATCGATTCTGCCATCCTGCTGGGTATAAAATAAGTCATCTCAAAAGCAGAAATCTCACTGCCATAAAGAAAGAAAAGCCCGGTAGGAGCATGTCCTTTGGACCCGAGATTCCAGCACAGAAAATTTCCTTGATCTATAGACAGAAAACAGCACCATCAGAAAAATGGTAGCAGCAGAACCAAATGCCAAAATGTGAGACAGAGTGCTGAGATTCCCAGCCCTCGGAACAAGTGTTTAGCTAAGTGCCTTTGGGCAGAAGATGCACTCTCTTGCCAGTCACTTACCTGGAAAAGCCACCTTTGATGAGCCATAAAGCTAGAGCTGTGTCTTAGAGCTGAAGCTTTTGGTACAGTGGAGAGCCTGGTGAGTGTTTACCAGCAGCCTAAAACAGCTTTGGAACCTTCCTTAAGAGCGCCGAGATGACTGGGTGACACCAGCCTGTGGGCCAGGCTGGGAAGACTGTCCTGACCAAAGAATGATGGCCTAACCACTCCTGCTCCTGAGATGCAATGTGCAACATCCCTAATAAAATCCCTGAGGGTGAGTCTGGTCTGTGAGTTGTTGTGTGGCCACTGCAATGAATTATCAAGCAGAGCTGAGATGTCGAGGCCAGTGGGAGGGGCAGCATCAGGGTGGGTAAGAAGGCCACAGGCAGGTCTGACCTCAGGCTCAGCGGAATCCGCGTTGGTTAGCTGATGGTGGTGGTTCTCTCCCCCACAGCTGTGAAGTCCGAAGTCCACACCTGCCTCCACGCTTGTTTGCAACAGTGCATGTGAAAGCTGACTAATGTCTAGTTAACTTTATGGTGACCCTTTTCTCCTTATTGCACCCTATAGCTACAGAGAGATGTCATCATTGGTGTGAGGTAGGTGCTGGTGACAAAGGACTTATCTGTACTATTTTTTGCAACTTCCTAAGAGTTCACAATTCTTTCAAAAATAAAACAAATTTAAACAGAAACGCAAATGATTTGGAAAAGGCAGTTTTGAAGAGTCCAACAACAATGGGAAGACTCATACAACCTGACTTCAAGCCTCAAAAAGATACAGTACAACCGTGGGTTATTAAGTAGAAAGGAAGGGCTCATCAGAAGAATTCAGGGCCGTAGTGGTTGTGTGCGGGACTGTGGCCCACTGGGTTGGCGGTTCAAATCCAACAGCAGCTCTCCAGGAGCAAGGCTGGGCCTCCTACTCCCACCAGAGGAGGTGGTGCCTCCCCCAAAAAACAAACAAACGAAAAACAAAAAAAGAAGTCAGAGCATCACCATGGGTTCCCAAACTTGACTAACCACTGGGAGCACCTGATGATGTGGCGAAAATAGTGATTCCCCAGGCCCCTTGAGTAACCTACTGAAACAGAACCCAGAGTGAGAGGAAGCCCAGGTGATTCCAATAATCAGCTACGTTGTGGAAAATTAAGTCCAGAATAGGCTCACTCATTCCTGTCACCCAAGTTGCCAAGGCAATTAATTGACCAACAGTTAATTTACACAAAGTCTCATGGAGAAGAGGGGCTGGAGAGCCAGACAAGGGAACTCCGCCCGGGGTTGTAAAGAATTCTCCATCACAGGTTCCCAGACTTACATGGCCTATCACGCCCTTTTCAGAAGAGAAACTACCCAGTGGCCCTCTGGCAATTAGCAATGCTTGTACTCTAAGCCAGAATCCGGAATAAAGTGTGGTCTCTGCTTCTGCAACCCCTTGAACTGTTCCAAGTCCCTCGAGGGCACGGTGTCCCCCATTTTGGGGAATGCGGCTCCATACCGGAGTAAGGGCCTGGGCTACACAGGTGTATACACTTGTCAAAACTCCCCAAAACACACAAAAACACATGAATTTCAATGTATAGAACTCTATTTTCACGTAGACGGCACACCTCACTTTTGTGGATCAAATACTTATGCCTAAGAAAGCACATCTAAAGATTAAGAGAGTTTTTGTTTTCTTAGTCTTTTAAAATGGGTCCCCTATTCAGAATAAGAAGCGTTTTTAAAAAGTTGTGCAGAATAAAAATACTTAGCCCCTACCCTAGTCTTCAGCTGATGATTTCTTGGATCATTTACAGCCCCCCCCCCCCCTCCAATGTCTTTGCCAACCTTTGCCAACCCCTCGGTAAGGGCTGAAAGCACGGTCCCTCAACAGTTTCTATTAGTTCTGAAGTCACTACGCAGGAATTACTCCTCACAGCATGTCTTTAGAGTAACTGCTATAAGAAAGTCATGGGAAAAAAAATCCCAGATAGCTTCATTTTCAATACGTTTAAAGTTCACATCTTTATCTCTCTTCTTAATTTTACTCTTTGTAGGTTCATATCATCACCCTACTATTTACTTGAATTACATTTACCAAGTACCTACCCCTGTACTGTTCGCACAGGTTTAACTTTCTGAAGTCCTCTTTGAATTCTTGCCCCCCCATATTTCTCCAGAAATCCTGTCAGATCTTTCTTTCTCCAACATGTTTCTCGCCTGTTCCTTCACCTCCACGCTACTTACTATGAGCCTTCTATGGTGACATTTGCACTCTCAGTGGTGCAGTCACAATGGGGGTGTAACTGCTGCTACTTTAGTATAAATGATGGCAGTGACCCCACAGTATCCTGAGAATTACTCACAGTGGGGAGGGGAAAAGCCCATTTGGCTGTGAACAGCTTTGGCAGACAAACATAGACTTTATGAAATCCTGAGCTCTGAATACATGTCACTTTCATGACCTGTGTGTTGAAATGAGAAGGACGCACAAAGTATAGCTGCTGCTGTGTGCAGAACACAACCATTGTCTCAAAGAACACCAGTTGGGTGATTATAAGTGGCGAGATGAGCTCAAGCACTTTCTTGATAAAACACCATTCTTACTCGTGAAAGTGACAGGCAAAATACAGCTATCTGGGCTTCGGTATTTGGAAAACATTTTCTTGAATGTTAACTACATGAACCTATCACTTCGAGGAAAACAATTGGCAGTAGGCAAGTGACCATTTAGGAGAAGATTTGAATCTGTGTCTACCATCAGTACTCTAAGGCTTCTCTGATGAGATTAGTGTTGCTACGAATGGCATAGCTTTTAATATTACATCACAAAATGTGTCAGCTTGAAGATGATCCGGATAACTTGGTGAACTCAGGTATTCCACGTAAACAAAATCATCAGTGGTGTAAAAGGAGGCATACCAAGTCTGATAGACCCACATACCACTGCTTTGAGTGAAAGATTTAAATTGAACAACAGGGAAGGTTCACTGACATAATCTTAGATTGCACACTGAAGCTAACTTTAAAGAAGTTAGTGGTATTTTATGAAGAAGCTATTGTGGCTTAGCTACTGCTGAACTAGTTTCAACAAATACCAACCTTAAATACAACAGGATAAAGGCTGCCCATCCTGTGCCATCCACACTAGTTTGTTTGTCACAGCCACTGTATCAATTCATGTCAAAGAAGGTCTTCCTGTTTTTTCACTGGCCCTTGACTTTCTAAGCATCATGTTCTTTTCCAGGGACTGATCCCTCCTGACATGCCCAACATCTATGAGATGCCTTCTATCCATTTAGGATGCATTCTAAAGGAGCATTCTAACTTTACCTCTTCCCGATTTGTTTGTTCGGAGAGTTACAGTATATTCAATATTCTTTGCCAACACCATGATTCAGACACATCCGTTCTTCTAATCGTCTTCCTTACTCATGGTCTAGATCTCACACACAGATAGGGCAAGTGAAAAAGGAAAAAAAAAAAAAAAGACTTGGGTCAGGTAAACCTTACTCATCAAAAACAAATCTTAGGTGCACAACTTCCCACCACCTCACAGCTAAACGACTTTACCTGGCTTTCAAGAAGGTCTATAAATTGTTACTTTCCCAGTTAGTCTTATTATTATTTGTGTGTGTGTGTGTGTGTGTGTGTGTGCAGCATCACTGCCCTGGTGGGAGTAGGAAGTCCAGCCTTGCTCCTGGGGAGCTGCTGCTGGATTTGAACCATTAGCCCTGTGGGCCACAGTCCCGCACACAACCACTGCACCACCAGGGCTCAGCCTAGTCTTATTTTTACATGCTCGCTAATAGATCAAAAACTTGAGGTTGTCCAGGATTTCATTTTACTTATTTCATCTCTGTGCTGACAAAATGATCTGAGAAGCTTCAGTTTTTGATGACACAATCTTTCTTATGGAAAACCAAGATTTGAAGTACCCTCCTCTACTTTACCAGGCATGGTGTCCTTCTACAGGGACTAGTTATGTCTAAAATACATGGACAAAGTCTCATCATCCTTTGTTTTCACTCTTTCAGTCTTCTTTAGTGATGTTCAACTTTCACATGCACTTGAGGCAACTGAAAACACTATGGTTGTTGGGTCAGGCCCAGCTTAGTCCTCAAGGTAACATCATTGCTTTTCAGCACTTTAAAGAGGTCTTGTGTAGCAGATTTACTTGATACAATGTATTGCTTGATTTCTTCATTGCTGTTTCCATGAGCATTAACTGTGGATGCAAGAAAGATGAAATCCTTGACTTCAATCTTTTCTCTGCTTGTCATGATGTTACCTATTAGTCCAGTTGTGCCATCAATGTCAGCTCCTCAATCAGAGCAGAGAAGAAACCCGAAGATACATAAAAACAACCATTCATATCATCCATTAGTCCGCCCAACTATCAGCCTCCAACAACCCTGAACTCATAAGAAGTAGATGATGCCTGATTATCACTACCAATTGCTCTGAAAGGGATCACAGTAGAAAGACCTAAACAATGTGGGAGAAAATGTGGAACAAAATTCACAATCATAAAAAAGACCACTTACTGGTCAGACAGAGTGCAGGAACTTTGAAACTATGACCTTTTTCTTTCAGGTCTGAAATTGATGGGCTTGCCCAGGTCTAAGTGGAGAACAGTAACCGTAGAGAGGTACGTACTCCTTGTGATCAAAAGGGCAGTATTTACTCCCTGACAATTGTTCTGAAGAGTTAGGAGAGGAAGAGGCTTGGAACACAAAACATAGAAAGGAAATGAGATACATAAAGTTACATTGGGAGAAAGCAATAAATGACATGAATATCTATGAATTGTTGAATGGAAATGAGTCTGTGCTATAAACTTTCATCCAATTCACACTCAAAAGCTTAAAAGAAAGAGATGTCTTCTTTGAAAATTCTTTAATTTATAGTAAAATCTAAAATGCTTCAAGAGGGTTTAAAGACCAATGTAGTCAGTACATTGTCACATGGACTAAACCTATACCTATAATCACAGGTCAAGGCAGCTGACAATGTGAAAATGCCATCTTCCAACACAATAAAAGACTGTTAAAAACAAAAGCAAAAAAAAAAGCATGACTTTGCCTCTCAAAATGAAGGCCAGTTTCTAAAACTCACTTGTTATCCCGCTAAGGGTCTTTAGTTTAAAATGGTAGAGTACCTACAGCAGTAATGTGCACTGCTTACTGTGCAGGAGGGCCTCAGATGAAGTCTATTGATTAAGTATAGGGCTAATAATCAACAGAATTTCACTTATTCTGTACCCATCACTGCCAGAGCCCCAGGCCAAGCTCAATGCCATCCCCTCTCTCAGCCTGCTGTGACTTCTCCCAGCCAGAAACAATGCACTCTCTCTTACTCTCAAGCACTCTCCTAAGCTCCAGGGATAAAACAGTGAACAAAGCAAAATCCCCAGCTTCCGGGATTTATACACCAGTGAGGAGACGGAGAGTAAACAAGTAGTGCCGTGCTGAATAATTAGCACAGGAAGAGCCAGAGGGAGATTTCCCATGAAGTTTGAAGCAATCAAAAGTTTTAAAAAAGCCCAGGCCCCCTGACCGCCAGCGTTCCTCTGGGTGTTGAGAGCTGCTGGGAGAGACCAAATACCTAGGGAGTAGGGAGACCAGGTTGCTGTTGGGAAATATTTTATATGGCATATCTGATGAAAGACTTACAGCAGGGGGTCCTCAAACTTTTTAAACAGAGGACCAGTTCACTGTCCCTCAGACTGTGGGAGGACCGGACTATAGTTAAAAAAACAAAAACAAACTATGAACAAATTCACTGCAGGCATGGGATGAGTTGGCGGCTGGATAAATGTCCTCGGTGGGCCACATGTGACCCTCAGGCAGTAATATGAGGACCCCTGGCTTACAGGGATCTCAGAAAGAAGAGACCCAGCTCTAAGGTTATAAAGGTGATGTTTTGTTGGTGCAGCTCTTCTTACTCTAAATGAATGTTCACCATCTTACTTCATGTTTCATTCTAATTCTTTCTCTTAATGAAACACCCCCCCCCAAGAATTGCATTTCAGACCTTACAAATGTTGCCACCATCACCACCACCACCACCACCACCACCACCACCACCACCACCACCACCCACCCACCCCATAAAGGCAGAAAGCAAAGGGCTGTGCTCTGTTTACAGGGTGATGAGGAATGGACCAATTAAATAACATCTGAACTGAAAATGTGGTTAATCCTAACCCTAACATCCCCCACTCCCCCCAGAAGGAGGCAAACCATGGTAGCCAGGGAAATAAAGGGAATGCAGGCAGGCAGAGGGGAGATTCTGGGCAGACAAACATGTTCCCTGCCATGGACTCATTCCAACTCACAGCGGCCTATATAGGCAGACACAGTCAGTGTAAGTCCCATGAGTCAGAAGCATGGAGGAGCTGGGTAGGTTAGACAAAGAGGACAGAAGAATAAAAACATGATATTAACAATCACAGGGTGCTTATTATGTGTCATTCATCTGGGCATCTCTGTTTTACAACTTAGGAAACCGAGGTCGGGGAAGATGCATCCAGTGATTGGTTACAAGGTCCAACAGTAAAACGCATGGCAGCTTCCTCTGGAATGCGACTCTTCCTCAGGAGCATGTGCTATAGAGAGGAGGGCCATTAACATAATGCAGTGTCTAGAGAGGGGTCGACATCGGCATGGCTGGGAAGATGGGGCAGGACCAGGCATCGTTTCCTTCTGTGGTGCACAGGATCCCTATGAATGTGAACCGACTGCACAGGGCCCAATAACAGCAGAGGGTTCTGGAGCCCTTCTGGCACAATGGTTCAAACCCACCAGCTGTTCCAAGATAAAAAGATGAGGCAGTGGGTTTCCATAAAAATTTACAGCCTTGGAGTTCTCTGAGTCAGAATCCACTAATGAAGTGGGTTTGATTTAGGGTTTGCGAACCTCTCAGTCAGTAAGAGGTTGAATGTGATGGAAATGAGGAAGTCAACAGGCTTTTGATCTCAAATTATGATGGCTAGCTATCATATCATTTTCTGCCCCTGTAACTACCTGAAGACCAAGTATCAAGTCTTGTCAGTTTTCAGTCCGAAATATTTTCTTTGGTATGTTAGCTGCTCAATAGATGGTGGTTGTTCAAGGTAGTCTCCTAAGAGGACTTAGTACAAACCGTTCATTCTCCAGGCAAAATATGGGTTCAGATGTGCTTTCGCAAACACTGGCAGTCCCCAGATTACCTAGGTCTGACTCAGTCCACTCACACCTACAGTCCTTTAATGTTATGCATATTTTCTCTATCTCTGATAGAACTGAACCAACACAGTTTACAACATTCGTCATACTTTACACCTTCACCTGCTGCTCATGTAGCTTTTAAATCATCAAAAAGACTTCAAAAGTCTTGCACTTAAATCCATGGTCATCAAATTGACTGGGACTCACAGAAACTCCAAGACACGGAGTAGAACTCTTTTGTTGTTTGTTTTTGGCTTTTGGGGGGAGGGGCATCACTGCCCTCTGGTGGTGGCAGTAGGAGGCCCAGCCTTTGCTCCTGTGGAGCTGCTTCTGAAATTGAACCTCCATCCCAGTAGTCCCGCACACTACACCACCAGTACTGCTATTTTTTTTCTTAAGTACCTGACCCAACTTCCCTACAAATTTGGCACATACAGGAACAGATCTCATTCTTGACTGAGGGGTTTCCTCTAAAGACCTACACAGACAACATCTTGGAAGTAGGTGCCGCCCTGCCTAGAATCAGATGCATGCCAAAGCCAGAAAAATCTGCTTTGTTTTGTTGTTTAAATTTTCTGTAGATTGTCCACTGCAATTTGTTGCCAGGTCACCAGAATGGAGGCACATGCTCGAGACTCTTTCCGAGGAATGGAAGTGAAGCCAGGGGTCAGGAAAGAAAATGCCCTTGGTCACAATGTCCTTGCTTAGGGCTAACAGTCTTGAGCTAAAGATTAAACTCAGAATAAAGTGGAAATAACTCCCACCTGGAAAAAAAAGAAAGAAGGGAGGAAAGTGAGGCCAGGATCCATTAGAAATTTCATTAGAAACTGGAACTTCAAGCAGGTTCGTTCAGGTTGGACCCCATCAGAAAATTTCTAATTCCATCCCTGACAGACTTCCCAGAATCTGCATCTTAACAAGAACCCATGTGATTCTTATAAGACTCCAGGTGATTCCTATGTGCACAGAATCATCTGAGGATCTTGTTAAAAAGTAGGTTCTGCTTCTGTGTATCTAGGGGGTGGGGGTCAGAGGTTGGGTGGAGGTGGAGGATGAGTCGAATGCAAATTCTCAGCACAGGGTGGGGTGGCCTTGAAGCCTTGTTGTTGCTGTTATGTGTGAACCTGGAGTCAGTTTCCAGTCACAGCAACCCTGTGCACAACCGCCCAGTCCTGTGCCATCCTCACAATTAAGCAGGAGGCTGCTGTGACAGCCATTGTGTTCATCTCCCTCCTGAAGGGTCTTCCTCCTTCCGCCTGCTCTCCGGGACTGCTGTTTCCTGGTGACATGTCCAAGGTACGTGAGACAAAGTCTCATCAGTCTTCACTTCTCAGGAACGTTCTGGCTGTACTTCTGATGCAGATTTGTTTGTCCTTCAGACAGTCTGTTTCGTACTCTGAACATTCTTTGCAGCACCATAACTCAAGTGCATTGCTTCTTATTGGGTCGTCCTCAAGCCTGTGAGACAATGGAGACACCAAGGCTTAGCGGGGTGGGCCTCAGTGCTCAAAGGACCATCTTTGCTCTTTAACACTTTAACAGACAGCTTGCGCAGATCTGCGGGAGGCAATCAGGCATTTGGTTTCTTCCCTGAAGCTTTCCTGAGTGTTGATTTGGCTCTAAGTAAAAAGAAGTCTTTGACAAGTTCAAACTTTTCTCATTAATCACAATGTTGTTTATCGGTCCAGCTGTGGCCCAATGAAGCTCGTTAAAATATCCTTTGGTTTGCCCTAGGTCCAGCTCTGGTATCAAGTGCTGTTCTTCAGCAATCAATGTGAGATAAGCTGGAATATGAAAACTTTGAGGCGCATCCAGATTCTGGGAAAGTACCATCAAGAAGATGGAGCCACCCTGGGGTTGCAGCAGGACCCAGGAGTGTTTCCTCCCCTGCCACAGCACCTAACAACAGGCATAAATTAAACTTGAAATCTGCCAAAGAAATGACAGAGCCATGTATGTGAAAACTACAGGAAACGCTGATAGTGGAACCTCAGATCGCTCACTGCCATTAAGTGGAGTCCAACACCTACTGACCCATGGAGCAGAGCAGAACCACCCACACAGGTTTCCAAGCTGTCAAACTTTACAGGAGCAGAGGGCCTCATCGTTCTTCCACAGAGTGGTTGGCGGGTTTGAACTGCTGGCCTTATGGTTCAAAGCTCAATATGTGGACCATTACACCATTAGACTCCAGAGAGCTATGACAGAACTGCCATATTTAATTTCTCAAAACCCAACTCTTTCAAATGAGAAATCTACTAGATCACTAGTTTTCTTTTGTTTTTATTTTAGACCTCTTTGAGGATGTAATGAATGCTTTAGGTCTCGCCCCCCAAATCACACCTACGTAAAACCTCAACCTATTACTTTCAGAGGAGTTTACAGTAAAGTGACCATATTTTCACCTTGGCAAAGCGGGACACCATTGATTGCAGGGGGGGAGGAGGAGCAAGAAAGGAGAGGAGAAAGGGGGTTGGAGGGGGTATATTCCCTTCCCATTCTCCTGCCGTTCCCTAGCTTGTCATGCATTCTTTCCAAAAATCGGGACTTTTTAAAAATGCCTTGGGACGTCTGGTCACTTTAGTTTACGGGCCTCTTGAGGTCCAGGTCATAGAGCTCTAGGAGTCAACCCTTAGGTCACCTCTGCTACAGACACTTCATCTGATAAACAGAGCTCACAGAGTTAAAGATCTTATGAATAAGGCAGGGCTTGTTTTGCTTAATTGTGTGTGCATGTGTGCGCTTTAACTTTATCTTATAATACAAGCTCAAGCAAAAAATAAGATTATTCTAGGGACTTCAATAAAAATAGAAAGTTAACTAATTTGCTGAGCAAAACTCAAGTCATTTGACACCAAAAGCAGAAGGGCACATGATGTTAATAATACTTTCACGATAAAACAGTTCAGAGACGTTAAGTGATTTTACAAGGTCACAGAGCTAATTAATCCCAGATTTTCCACATCCTAGTTCAGTACTTTTAAACTAAACCATGGCACCTGAAATGCAATACTGGTGAAACTGAGTAGAACAGTTTTCAAAACAGAGATTCCTTTTCACTTACTGCCACCAAGTCAGTTCCAATGGATTGCAGCTCCTGCAGGACAGAACAGAACTGCCCCCTTGGGTCTCCAAGACGATGGACCTTTACAGGAGCAGAAAACGTCATCTTTCTCCCGTGAAGCTGTTTGTGGGTTTACCCTGCTGACAACTGCTACACCACCAGGGCCCTCTAAGAAGGACTACAAATAACCAGTCTCTAACTACTTAATCCACCATCGCATTTTTACCACCTACACATTGACAAAAGGAGGTAAGTATTCCTTATCTATGGACTTTAATTTTTTTTTCATAAATCATTGTTATCTGGGGCTCTTGCAGCTTTGACAACAATCCACACATCAATTGGATCAAACACATCTGTACATATGTTGCCGTTGAAGGGCCCTGCTGGCGCTACTGGGCAAGCGGTGACCTATCAACTCAAAGGTCAGTGGTTCAAACCCACCATTTGCTCCCTACGTCAGTGGTTCTCACCCTGAACAGTCTTCACTCCACGATAAATACTGTTTATACTGCTATCTTGGCTCTTCCTCTACAGCAGGGTTCTCAACCTGTGGGTCATGACCCCTTGGAGGTCGAACGACCCTTTCACAGGGGTTGCCCGATTCATAACAGTAGCAACGAGAATAAATTTATGGTGGGGGGGGGGGTCCCCCACAACATAAGGAACCTTATTAAAGCCCTAGAAAGGTTCAGAACCACTGCCCTAGGCGAATAATGAGGGTGTCTGTTCTTGGGACGATGTGCCATCTCAGAATCCCTCCATTGGGTCAGGACGGGTTGGAATCTACTTGATGGCGGTATTCTTGTTGCTGTGGCTTTTGAAAATAAATCTTTTAATGCACTTGTCTCTAGCCAATCAACATTAATTCACATAAATAAGAAAAAACATGAAACAGCAAAATAAGTAAGAAAAAATGTATTCTCTTGGGCACAGGAGCACTGCAGGATTAAAAATACAAAATGGCTTAAGTGTTGGGGTTGTTAAGCGGGCAGGGAGTATGCAGCCCAAAACCCCTTGGGGCATTTCTGCTTCTGGTACCAGAAGAGTGTGGCAGGCAGGGAGGGATCTAGCATCTAGGATCTGATGTGCACTTGGCCGACTCTACACACACAGTGGGGCCTGGCTGCACGAGAGAAACGAGGGGCTCCCAACTACTAAGGACCTCCGGACCCGAAATGACCCTGAAGATGAACAAAGCCCGTGCCTCAGTTTCCTCACTGAACTTTTGGCAAAAGATCGTTCTCGATCATGCTCCCGTTGCTTGGGCTGGCAAGTGTGAAGTTACCAGTGTGAACACACCAGATGCCTCCATGGAAGAGAAGATGGGGCCTTCTACGCTCAGAAAGAGCAACAGAAGTGGAAACCTACAGGGCCTGCCTCCCTCCTCCCCCCCCCCATCCTGAATGGTTGCAGTCGGTCAGAAATGACTCAAAGACTGGGAGCTTGGGGATCCTAACTCAGGGAAGAAAATCTGATGGAGAGACCTCAGTTTCTAGAACTAACCTGGTTCTAGTTTTGGCCTTTCCACCTACCAACTTTGTAACGTTCCTTTAACGTCTCCGTGCCTCAATTTCTCCAAACGCATAATGAAACTAATAACAGCATCTATTTCATGGGTAGGGCTGTTAGGAAACTCAATTAATACAAAGCAAAAGATTAGACCAGCACCTGGCTCCATAAATGTGAGCTATTATCATTTTAAACAAATGACTAGGTTGATCAACGATACCAGTGTTGCACTTAGATGTCCTAGGAAATGATAGACCCTCGATCTTAATTTTTGTACTTTTTGATTATGTGACTTAGCTACTAGCTGTGTGTATTTTTATTTTTGTGAAATGTGACTAATTATTCTTTTTTTTTGTGACCAATTATTCTTAGAAAGAACTCGGTGGACACACTACTGCTTAAGACTTAGGCAGTGATACAGTTCTGCCCAACTGTTCATCTGACTATAAGTAGGCTCCATGAACAACCTATTCCTAAACTACTGGGATCCATCCACTTCCACTCCAAATCCCCCAAGCCCACTTTTCCGACCTCACTCACTGCAATCGAATCAATGAGGACTCAGAGTGACTCTCCAGGACAGGGCATACAGTAGCTGTTTATGGGAGTGGAAAGCCCCCATCGTTGTCTTGCAAAGCAGCTGGTGGTTTCAGTCTGCTGACCTTGCAGATCACAGCCCCACGGGCAAGCACGACACCAGCAAGACTCCATTTCTCCTGACCCAGACGACTGCAATGCCCTTCTCAAGACTCTTCCCCTTCAAGTCACCTCCACCCGGGAGCTCCTTAGTGTCCTCAGAAGTCCTTACAAGACGTGAGAGGTCTAGATAACCTAGGACCATTCTCCTTCCCTGACTAGTAGGGCAGTATAGCTTTTCCTTCAAATTCTTAAAGGCTCCCCATCAATGCTCCTTTTACCTGGTAACTCTCCTACCCCTTCTGATGGCCCTAGGCATCCGCCTAATCATCCTTCCCATCTTCACCTGTGACGCCCTCAACCAACTCTAGTCCTTCTGTTACACTGTCATCATGCTAATCTCTAATCTCTCCTTCTTTACAGTGAAAAATAAAACTGCCATACAGTAATTATCTAAAGGATTGTTTAATGTTGCTAATGCCTCCCAGGGGGGAAAAAAATCCAAAACAACTACAAGTAAGATTTAGGACCAATACTATTTTTCACTACCCAAGGGACTGGTTGCTCAAATCCCAATCAAGCACGTCGCCTCCTTTCTGAGATAAGGGGACACTATTCTTCAGAACAGAACCAGCCCCAGAAGGTCTCCAAGGTTGTACATCTTTGAAGAAGCAGACGGTCGATCTCTCCCCCATGGAGTAACTGGTGGGTTCAAACGGCTGGCCCTTGGGTTCACAGCTGAGTGAGCGAGCACTTTAATCACCATGCAACCGGAATTCGTGGGTGAATCCACCTTAGAGAGCAGCTATGTCTTAGAAGAAAACCAAGGGGGCCCTGGTGGCCGCGTGGGCTGGCATCAACAGTTCAAACCTAGGAGTTGTTGTGAGGGAAAAAGATGAGGCTGACAGTTCCCTAAAAGATCTGTCAGCTCATAATCCCAGCACCAATTGGATGGCCCTGCATTTTGGAGTGAGAATCATGCCTCTGGGGATTCTGAGCAATGAGAATCGCCTAGATGAAAGCAAATCATCAGAAGACCAAATGATGGCTAAGTCAGCCCAAACCAATCCAAACTCATGGCCCTCAATTCCAACTCAAAGCAAGCTCCGCGGGGCAGGGTAGGACCGCCCTTGTGGTTATCCCGAGACCGAAGCTCTTTATGGCGGTCCAGAGCCTCTTCCTTCTCCAGCTTCAAACAGCTTACCCCTAGTGGTGAACAACCCAACTCCGCTCCTTGAATGGCACAGTACCGACCACATATGAAAGTCATCACAGTCATTACACTGAGGGCAAATGTCAACATCCGTAGCTTCAATCTTACGACAGATGAAACTTCCTGAGACCCAACTCCACTTCTTTGTGCCTCTTCGGGTGCTGCGTGAAACACGAGGGGTTCGACTTCAGTTACCAGTAAGACGATCCACGACTAAATCAGGGCCACTGCCACGTTTGGCATAGCCTCCTTTCTTCCTGGCAGCCTCTGTGTGGCCAAGAGTTGGGCTGGCCAGGGAAGAGTGATTTGTCCTCCCACATTTAGAAGGGGTCCCTTGATAACAGGAAAGCTGCACGACTAATAGATTTTGAATTCTAACCTTGTCAAACTAGTACCTTTCCGCCGGGTTCACTTCCCCGCCAAAGCTCTATCTTATGTGCCACTGGGGAAAAAAGTTTCATAGGGTTTCAGAACCCAATTGAGGCAAACTAAGTTGATCTTCCCTCCAAAA
>PVJH01012019.1:0-66426 GCA_004026705.1 Nesogale talazaci | reverse complement strand
TTCCCAGAAGTCTCAGGAGAAAGCCATGCCCACACAGAGGCCTCATTGAGTACTCAATGGCTATCTTCAGATTGACAGGCTAGACTCCACCCCTAGACTTCCAATCATGAAATTGACATCAAGCACATGACCACCACAAACACCCAAAGACAAATACTGTACAAGTCCACTGCTATTAGAAAAAACACCATGACAAAAGCAGTCATCTGTGGGCTGAGCCCGGGTAGCTTAAGCGGTTAAGTGCGGGACTGTGGCCCGCGGGCTTGGCGGTTCAAATCCAGCGGCGGCTCTCAGGAGAGGCACTGGGTAGCACCCACGACCACCAGAGGCAGTGATGCCCAAAAAACAAAAACAAACAAACAAAAAAGGCATCTGTGTCAAGGTCCCTTAATCTTCAAATTTGGTCTCCCAAATAACAAAGGGATGTGCCTACCTAACACTCAACATCCCCACATCAGCCCCTTATTTGTACATCTTGCTAGGCACCTCAATGGAGGAGGCCTTACCTCAGCGGGGATTAGCATCTCATGTTGGGGAAGAAGGAGAAGATTGAGCCATTCCTACCATGGACCACTCTTCTACAGCCATTCTGACAAGGTTGCTCAGTAAACGTTAATGGAAATTCAAATAGAGAGTTAGTGGGGGTGGGGAGGGTTAGGGGGGGAAATCTGTCCTTGTGAAGGTGGTTATACGTCTCTTGGTGGGTAAGTCAGGTCAGGCAACCGCCATTGGAAAAAGACACTTAATATTACATATACAAAAGTCCATGTCTTGGTTGAGCAGGTATGCTTCTGCCTTTGTGAATGCACATTAATGAAAGTTCTGTCTTATCTTCAGGCCTCATTGTTCATCTAAACAATGTCCTGTTGCTTGAGGTCTTTGCCTGTTTGGGTCAGTAATCCTTAAATTTTGATCTGAAAATCTGTCCTATACATATATCCTTCCCTTTTCTAAAAAGTAGCTGTAATTCTATAACATTGGCTAAATTAGTGATTCTATCAGCAGATTTTCCATATGTCTCTAAAGTGGACTTGGGACATAAATAACTCTAGATAAATGACTGGATTTTGAGCTTGCATGTAACTGTAGCCCTAAACTAAAAATAATTTGTTGTATGACTTGTGTCTCCTGGACACTTGCTCTTATGAAGAGATCACTGAAGATTTGGGTGCTATAGAGATCTGTGGTGAAGAAGTAAGATGATGTCCAGCTATCAGAACGAATGTCAACGGGGGTCTTAAAACAAGCAGATATCTAAGTAAAGTGGCAGCTAAGATCACAGCCTGTGTAATCCAAGGATTGTAAAAACTAAAATCCAAGATCAGAGGAGGGATCAGAGCTTAAATTCTGAGCACTCAGTTTTGGGGGTACTATGATGACCACTGAAAGCCCCACTGAAAGCCCTTGGTGGTGGGGATAAACACCAAGCCATAAACAGGCCTCTGTACTGAGGAGCTAAACCAGGGGCTTATGTGGAAAGAAAATGTTTTGAGAATAATGAGGGTAACAAATGTGCAAATGTATTTTGCATGCAATGGATGGATGTATGGATTGTGATAAAAGTTGAATGACCCCCCAATAAAATGATTGAAAAAAAAAAAAGAAAACCTAAAATCCATTTGCAGGGTCCCTACTTGGATTAAGCACCCGGTGAATTTCCTTTGACCATTGAAAAGGGACGGGTATGCCTTCCTACCTGACAGGATGCATTGGAGAGTGGACAATGAAGATGTAGTTAGGTTAAAATTTAACACCTTACCATTTGACCCATTTTAAATTTGTGATAGTCTGCATCATTCTCTATCTTTTCAATTGAGGTTCTTCTCTGTGTTTTCTTATCGTTATTTATTTCTATATTTTGCTATGCTTTTCTCTATATGAGATCTAGGCTTTCTAAACACATGGATACAGTAACTTGATTAATGGTTCTTAAGGTTAAAGCAGGAGAGGTTGGGGAAAATGGTGAGCTAATAATATTGAGTGTGAGGAAGATGTTCCAAAATTGATTGTGGAGATGATTGCACAACTCTAAACTTAATGATATGTGAATATGTATGACATATGCATCATGTGTCAGTGTGTAATGTAAATAAAAATTGCCCTTAGGATAGACTCACATTGCTAATAAAATTAGCTTCTGATTAAGAAACATCTTTGGTAGCGCTACCTACCTTTAACCCAAGGATAGTATATGGCTGCCTCAGGCTTTAAAACTAAAGAATATGAAAAACAATAGCAAAAAACTAACTAAAGAGTATGCTCCATCTATGCAAGGTAAAAATAGGAAAAAGAAAATTCGGAAAAAATCAGCAGAGGATTCAATACGTAAAATGTGGTAATAGCAGACAGCCGACTAGTATATAACTGCTGACAGGTATTCTGTCCATGTGGATCTATGGATGTGGAAAAATGCAATCTATACCATTTTTAAAAAGCAACGAAAAATGTCTATTAGAAGTTGCGGTCATGAAGAAAACCGGTGGCCATCGAGTTGACTCAGAGCGGTTGCCCAGCTGTGTATTCTGCCATGGCTGAGGTTTGGGCAGCGGCTCCCTTTCTTCAGAGGCGTCTCTGTGACCAGGTGCCACCTCCTCCGTTCTGACATACAGCAGAAAGAGGCACTGCTCAGTCTGTGGCTCCCGCACCGTCGTTCTGAGGTTTGAGCCATGGATGTGGCTACTGTGTCAATTCATCCCTTGGAGGTCTTCCGGGGCCCCTGCAATGGACCAGGCACGATGGCCTTCTCCGGGCGCTGCTCTATCCCTGCAGCATGTCCAAGACACGGGAGGCGAAACCTTGCCCTCCTCACCTCTAGTGAGCGTTCTGGCTTTGCGTGGACTTAAACCTCTAACCTTTTGGTCAGTATTGGGGCATTTGATTGTCTGCCCCATACACGTGAGGGAGTACCAAAAAAGGCAAACAGAATTTCGGCCCCCTCCCCCGCTATATATTTAGTTACAAAAATGAAACAACCATTATCACCTTCAAACTACTCTCCATCATATTTAATACATTTCTCAAATCTGCGATTGTGTTCTTGGAAACATTTTCCAAACTCATCCGTTTGGATGGCCGGCAGCACCTCCCTCGTTTTTTTCCCCCTTCACTTCTACTACATTGTCAAGTCACCGTCCTTTCGTGTCCCTCTGCATTCGAGGAAACAAAAAGAAGTCACGTGGGGAGAGGTCAGGTGATAAGGTGTTTGGGGCAAGAAAGGCATGTTGGTTTTTGCCAAACATTGGCTGGATGGGCAGGTGCATTGTTGGGGTGGCAAAACCAGTCCCCCATCTGCAACAAATCAGGCCTTTTGGGCTGCAGACTGTTCCATAAACTTTTCAGAGTCTCTAAATAGAAAACAGTCTGACCTGGAGGAACAACCTCCAAATGCACTTCAAGTTGACATCTTTGTCTGGGAAGGAAGTTTGTAATCAATCAATCGTTTCCCCTTTTTTGAAATGAGAAAACCAGTCACACACTTGAGTTCTTCCCATACTGCTGTCCCTGTAAACTGTGTTCAGTATCACAACAGTTTCTATAACATTTTTCCTGAGCAGGAAACAATTTTTACAGCGCACACCCTTCTCTTAAATCTGCCATCACACACACACACAGAAACAGACAGACACACACCAAACAAACAAACAAAAATGAGGTTAATGAGAAAGTGCTTTTATGAAAGCATTCACTGAGATCACAGAGAACCTTCCCAGGGGGCACCACTGGGTGCACTAACTGAGAGCAAGTTGCTGGATGCTCACCTAGCGGGAAAAATGCACACTATGAAAGTTCTGCGCAGCGGAGTTTTTTTTCTGTTTTTTCTTGGGTAACCCCTCATATATTCATATAGACTAAATACAATTGAAAGAGTTTCTCTTAGGAAGGGATATTTTTATGGTACTGAATGCTTCATGAGACACATTTTATAATTTTTTTTAAAAATCAAAACTGGATTCCTCCAAGTCACAAATAAAGAAACAGTGGCTCTGTGGGTGGCAGGGTGTGTGTGTGTGTGGGGGGGGTGTGCAGGAAAGCTGCTCTGAAACAAGAAAGCTGACAAGAGATGTGCTGGAACCATCTCTGGACTACCTTTGCTGACCTGGGTCTCCTTCCCACTCTCAGGGCTCCTCTGTGGGAAGTCCCCTTCCCAGTTGGGGCTGTTTCATGAGGGAAGAGTCCCTGAGGCCCCTGATCTAGTTTCCCAACCACTAGGGAGACTCCAGGATCTGAGGCTGACACCCTACCCCCCTTACGCTTTGGTCCCACCAGGAGAGCTTGCCTGATCAGCCAAGATGGACCAGGTCCTGTCCAAGATGGCCAGCACTTCTGAGAAGTGTCAGAGAATTTTATCACACCAGGTGGAGGAAGAGATCAGGTGAGTCATGAGTGAGCTAGGCCATGGGACTGGGACCTGACCATTCCTGGATGGGAGATGTTGGGTAGAATAGCTTTCCCTTTAATAAGCAGACAGCTTGGGAAAGTGTTGAGAAACTGCATGGCTAGGGAAAAAAAATCATAGCTGCCCTTTTCCTCAGGCCGCATGCCCCATTCCATGCACTCAGCTCCTCTTATTTATTTTCCAAGGATAGTGACATAATCATTTGTCAATTTGAAAGGATTAAGGGTGAAGGGGCGGAGTCTAGTCTGTCGAGCAGGCCATAGCCAATGAGGCCTCTGTATGGGCATGGCCTTCTCTTGAGTATTCTGGGAACTCTTGTATTCCTCCTGGGAGGTGGGAGACCCATTCTCCGTCTGCTCACTTCCTGGAAGACATTGCAACTTATAAGACATATGGAACTACACTAGTGCCCTGAGCTGGAGGAACCTCATGGAGACCCTGCCATCACTGAGATGCTTACGAACACCACTGGATTCTTGCACCACCACTGGATTCACAAGACTTTCCACCCACTGGCCTATGATCTTCCTGCATTTTGCATCATCGCATGTGTTTTGTGAGTCTGAAGAGGAATTTGTAGATTAGTATTAGATCTATGGGCCAATATCGGACTTATAGGCTTGATCTGGACTGGTCTGGGATGTTTTCTTAAAGTACAAATTCTGTTTTATATGTGTCTATGAATGTGTTTCTCTAGTCTACCCAGACTGACATGGTAGCCCTTCCCTGTTTATTTCATGCCTCATGACAAGGTGCCCTGCCTCATTGCAGAGAAAAGTGGGCAGACTCTGGAATTAGATCACTCTAGACTGGGGTCCTAGCTATGCCAGCGAGACGCAGTTTCTTTGTCTGTGAAATGGGGCAAAACTATCCATTTTAAGGATCACTTGGAGGTTTAAGTGAATGAATCATTGTAAGGTGCCTATAAAAGTACTCGACGTGCAATATGTAGTCAATGAAGGTGAGCGTATTTTCAGCTTAAAGTTTTCTCCTTCACTGAAGGCGAACCATTTAGAGAAAATCTGACTAGCACAGAAAGCTGGCCTCCTGTGAGCTCCAGTCCCACAGTTGAATGACGGCACAATTGGAAGAAAATAAAGAGTGCAGGGGACCCCTCCCCTTTCCAGAGAAGAGAGGAGTCCATAGTTGATTCAACAAAAGGGTTTTATAGGAGCAAGGCCTGAAAGCTTCTTGCTAATACACACACACACACACACACACACACACACACATACACGTGGGCAATGTGTTCATCATGACCTCAAGGGAAGTGCTTCAAAGGGAGCTCCAGGCAGACAAGAGACAAGAGGTGTGAATCACTCCTAAGGAATAAGACCCAAAGGGTGCAGATTCGCTTAGAGATAGACATCTGCTAGCTGTGCACTGTGGTACTGTAGCTACTTATGAGAAGAGCCAGATGTCTGGAGGAGGCAGCTTTCTATGACTATTTATGGAAGGTGGATATGGAGTCCCTCTTGGAATCTGGCATTTGGTGCTTTCCATATCTCGGGACTGGGGAGGCCTGCCTTCACTAAGCTGGCATGCCACACCCTGCGGTCCTGAGTGCTAGGAGCAGGTCTCTAGCCCTTTCTTCCTGGTCCTCAGTTTCCCCCATCCTCCAGTGGCTAATCCTAGGGCACAAAAGGGACCTGGGAGACCAGGTGCCATGCTTTGGTAGGCAGTGCTGCCTCAGAGACAATTCAAGAGTCAAGACTCTTGGCTGCATGACTTAGAGTCATGAGCTCTAGGTCAAATTGGCTGAAGCCCCCAAAGGGAATGCATTAACTCAAGGAACCAACAAGATGTAACCCGGCGCTGATGGCACATTATGTCCCCTGGTCCTCTCTCTCCACTGCCCAGCTTTACTTCACTGCTTTGAGGAGACCTTGGCTTGTGAGGGTCTCAGATATGAGAGACGAGAACTCTCCGGGTGGTTTTGGGTTTTCCTGTAAATACTTCATTGTGTTTTTGGCGAAGGTTGATGCAGCAGTTGAGGTTCTCATTCAGCAACGTCGCCCCATGTTGTTCAGTAACTTCAGTTTCTTTCTTCGCCATGTGGGAATCTTCTCATTGTTTCTGTTCTGGTGGTTCTGTTTCCATTAAGTCTAGTCCCCCAGCTCCCAACATTCTCATCTTTGTTTTATAGTCCTGCGGACCATCTGGTCTTACTTGGGTGGTTTTTAAATTGCCTAGTACTTAGAAGTGACACCCATGATTTCTTTTGAGGTGATTTGTTATTTAGCTATAAGGTGGCGTCAGGAGTTAGTTTGTGTTCAGGGTTTGACGGGTACCTCCGCTATAGTCTGGGTCAGTCTCAACCAGTCAACTTGGTCGGGTTGTTTCCCGAAGGAACATGAAGTTCTGTTCCATATTCTTGTCCCATGCTCTGAGGGCCCATGGAGTGTAGCCTTGATTAGGATGGTGGTCGTGGTAGTTGGGCACTATCTACTGCTTCAGGTCTCAGAGCAGATGGTCCAGGACTGATCAGGTTTGTGCGGACGATCTGTCTTGTGAACTCGTTTCTTTCTGAGTGTTTGGTTTCCTTCTTTCTCTTCTGCTCCAGATGGGTGGAGACCAAAGATTGGATCCTAGATGACCATGCTTGAGCTTTTAAGGTCCCAGACCTGACTCACTTTCTGAATTTTGTCAGCTGACTAAGATGTCTGTCACAGCATAGGCTGTCCACATTTTAAACCCAGGGATTTAAGCTCTCAAGGTATTCTGCTATATGGGAGAAAGATGAAGCGTTTTTCTTCTGTAAAGAGTGACCATCTCAAAAACTCACAAGGGCAGTTTACCCTGTCCTTCAGGGTCCCTAAGGGTCAGAATGGGTTTGACAGCAGTGAGATTTTGAAGACGTCTTGGCAACTGGGTCCTCTATGTGCTTTAAACTGTATATGAATATGTGTGCATAAAGTCACATAGGAGCATAGGTGCATATACTTATATCTGCATACATGTATATATATCCCTATCCATGTGTACATCCACATACATATTCTCAAGGGTTTTCTTGGCTGTACTCTTTTGGGGAGTTAATCACTAGGCTGTTTCTTTCAAGTTTTCCATTAGGAGATGAGCACACATCATTTGGTCTAACCAAATGCAGGACCTTCATCCAGGCCTGGTCTGCCTTAAATATAGAGTGTCTCTTACTTGAGCTGTGTGCCCCGGGCTAAGCCAATCATAATAAGGAGGACAGAACACCCCAGTGGGCCAGCATTGGTTAAGAATTCCCCTAGGACGAGAAGGTCAGGTCCTTGGGAATAATCTAACAGAGAAAAGAGGTTCTGCAGAGGAGACTCGAGGGGCTGCTTCCTGGAATGGAGGAATGGCTGGGAGAGAATGCCTAAGTCTGTCTTCTGGGAGAGCTCTAGTGGAATATTGGGGCACAGTATGCATGGCTTCTTAGCAGAAGCCTCTGAGCTAACTAGGGAAGTGGGAGCAACGGTTATCAGGTATATAGTACTTTGTTCTAACACAGAGATACTCCCAAAAGACATATGGCAAATTCCTGCTGCAAGAAGGTTGTTTGAGTTTCATGTGAGGATTGCAGCTTGACGATGATCTGCTAGAACCTGTCTTCTGTCTTGGGGCTGCTCAGCTCCAGTTCCACTACTGAGCCCTCATTTCAGCCAGCAAGAAGAGGGATGGGAAAACATGGGCCAGAAGTTGTCCAGATGACTCCGGTCCTATGGCATGTAGCTTTCACAGACTCACCCAGTTACAAGGGAGCTTTTTAAAAAAAAAGCTCCACTCAAGTACTTCCTCAGGGCAAGTGCACTTTGTTCTATTAAATTGGCATTCCATGATGCTCACCTTCCCGACACGATCACTGAAGACAAAGGTGTGCATAAGCAAAAGTGATGAAGAAAGCTAATGGTTCCTGGCTATCAAAAGATGCAGCATCTGGGGTCCTAAAGGCTTGAAAGTAACTAAGTAGCCATGTGGATCAAAAGCAACAAAGCCCACATGGAAGAAGCACACCAGCCTGTGCGACGACAAGGTGTCAAAGGGATCGGGTATCAGGCATCAAAAAACTAAAAATTATTTCATTATAAATGAGGGGGAGTACAGATTGAGGGCCCAAAGTCCATTAATAGGTAAAGCAACAGCCCCCCACAGAGGGGTTGTAGGGAGGAGATGAGCCAGTCAAGTTACAGTGTAGCAGCAATGAAATATGCAACTTCCCTCTAGTTCTTAAATTCTTCCTCCCACCCACTATCATGATCCCAATTCTACCTGACAAATCCAGCTAGACCAGGGGATGTACACTGATATGGATAGGAGCCGGTAACAGGAGTAATTCAGGATAGATAATCCCTTCAGGAGCAGGGGTGAGAGTGGATGGCTGCCAGAGGGAAGACTTCTAAACAGCTTCTCCTCAAACTTGTTCTCACTCTGTCACTGGGTCCTCCAAAGCCTTTGCTGTCAGCTCGTGCCAGGCTACTCCAGATGTGGGGCTCTCTTGCTACGACACTACCTGGGTCCCCATTGCCCACAAAGAGGAGAGGCATACAGTCCTTTCAAGGGCCACACTCCATCTCTCATGCACTGCACAAGCAATTGTTCCAGCTCTTTTAACTCGGCTGGCCAGCTGCCTGCCTGAAGGCATCCAGCCCTTCTTTGGTGGCTGGGTAGGCTCACCACCTCTGTCTCTTATCATCTTCAGGACCTGCTCTTTCTTCTGGTTCTAGGAGGTTCTCAGTGCAGGGACACCAGACCCAAGTAATTCACTCTGCTCTGGACTCTTCATCTTGGGGGCAGCCACGGCCCCTCAACGTCTTCAAACAGAGCTGCTGTGCTAAGTCTAGCAAGGTGGCCCAAGCCGACCAATCTTCTTGTCACCTGATTGATATGCTCAGCAATCCAATCCCTGAGAGATGTTTCGGCAGCAAGGTTGGAAAGGACATGTCAAGGGGACTCCGGGCACAGCACCATCTGAATTTTTTTTTCCTCGAAAGCAGACAACTCAATAAATTGTTTATTGGTACATGACATTACCAAGTGCAACAAAATACCATTACCTCTGCTTCTAGACTTAATGGTCACCCCATAGAGTGCATCTTTGGAAGAGAATATAAATATAAATATAAATACACACACACACACACACACACATATATATATATATATATTTCCCCTAATCAGTAGTGTCTTTTTTTTCGGGGGGGGTGGCATCACGGCCCTCTGGTGGGGTTGGGAGACCCAGCCTTGCTCCTGGAGAACTGCTGCTGGATTTGAACCTCCAAGCCAGTGGGCTGCAGTCCCGCACACAACCACTATGCCACTGGGGCTGAGCTCCTTCCCTAATCATAAAGGCGTCATACTCGACATCATACTCGATCGGGCACAGCTTGTGCAACATTTTCATCCACCCTCATAGGCTTCCTTCCCTTTACTGATGACATAGCACGCTTGGGTTTCTTGTACGAGAAAAACACTGTTGGTATCCATATTTAGCAGCATTTTCAAAACACAATTTTGTTGTCTTGAGTAAAAAGGTAAAATAGTCTGTTGGTTCAGTAATTTCATAGAATCTTATTATTTCATGTATGAACTATGATCTTTTAGTATCTACGGGAGTTTTTTTTATTGAAGATTTTCCATGAGACATTGGAGACTTTTATTTATTTATTTCCCCACACAATAAAAGGAGCCATATCAATCCATAGAATCTGAGCAGTTGTTTTAGAACCTCTGCATAGTTCAGTTCCTGGGGCAGGAAGAGAGCTCTCTAGTTTCCCTGCACTCAGCTCTTCGAAAAGGAGATTTGAGAGGGATGTAAGGGATCAAAACTGTAGGTCTTCTTCTCAGAAGAGCTCAAAGGGATGTACAAATAATGCCGTCCGATAACATTAGTGAAAGCAAAATCATTTCATCCCAGGAATCCTTTAAAGGGAAGATTCTGGGCTGAGCCCCGGTGGCATAGTGGTTGTGTGTAGGACTGTGGCCCACTGGCTTGGTGGTTCAAATCTAGAAGCAGCTCTCCAGGAACAAGTCTGGGTCTCCCACTCCCACCAAAAAAGGAAGAGATTCCATGCAGCAGGAATACAGGAATCATTTTATTGGGGGTGCGTGCAACTTTATCACAATCCATCCATCCATCCATTGTGTCAAGCACATTTGTGCACTTGTTGCCCTCATCCTTCTCAAAACATTTGTTTTCTACTTGAACCCTAGGTATCAGCTCCTCATTTTTCCTTCTCTTCCTGCTCCCTCCTCCCTCATGAACCCTTCATAATTTATAAATTATTATTTTGTCATATCTTACATTGTCTGATGTCTCTCATCACTCACTCTTCAGTATAGCAATGATGAAACGTATACCTTTCTTCTAGTTCTTATATGCTCCCCAACGCCCGCCCCACTATCATGATCCCAATTCTACCCTACAAATCTGCCTAGACCAATTCTGATTTACAATGGTATGCATAAGAACTGGAAGCACAGGGGATTCCAGAACGGATGATCCCTTCAGGACCAGAGGTGAGAGTGGTGGTTCCGGGAGAGTGGAGGGAAGGTGGGGTAGAAAGGGGGAATTGAATACAAGGATCTGCATATCACCTCTTCTCTGGACCCACATTCAGGAGGAGAGGCAATTTGATTGAAGAGTAGGACGTTGGGAGGTCAGAACAAGAATGAAGGAACTGGAGAGGTGGGCAGATCCCAGACCAGAGCACCTGAACCTGGTCCCAAGGATGGGCTGTGTGCCCGTATGTCCTATCTCTGTTCAGGCTACTTGCTAGAAGCTTCCTTGGCTACCCCACAAGCCCAGGGGCCTAGACACTGAGGACATGACTCACTCTTTGGAAGCCTAATGAGGGGGAGACCTGAATAGTGCCAAGCTGTTTGGGGTAGGGAACTACAGGCACTGGCATGTTGGCTAGAGGATGGGCTACCGGTAGGGGGATGGGGGGATGGGGCATGGGCTCGAGACGGATGTGTCTCACAGACTCTGCAAGCTTCCCAGAGGGACATAGCGGGGCAGGAGTGGGGGCAGGAGAGATCCAGAGCCAGACCCACTATGGATGTCTTTCTCACTTGGCAGCCCTAAAGGACCAGTTGACGACTGAGGAAAAACATTGACCCTGCCTCTCCCTCTGGAGATTCAGATACAATTGTTCTGGGGTCAAGTCTAAACACCGGTGTTTGCAAATCACTCCCCAGGCAATTCCAACGTGCTGCCAAGTTTGAGAAGCTTTGTTTTCGAGCTCAGGGCTGGGGTGGGGCGGCCATGATAACGGCAGGTAATGCACCTTGGGGTGAAGCAGGAGCCTGTCTGAAAGGCACTGTTGATCATGATCATGCTGCCTCTGACCCCCTATTCCAAATCGTGGGATTCGTCTCCTGTGGGCAAAGCCAGTGCCCTGAGTGTACGGGCTTCTTTTGTAGCTGGACAGAGACCTGGTTGAACATCAGCCGTTCACAGAATGGTCAGCGGTTCAAATCCACCAGGTGCTCGGCTGGAAAAAGGTGAGACCCGTTGACTCCTGTAAAGGTTTTCAGGCTCTGAAGGAAGCCCCAAGGAGCAGTTCTGTGCTGTCTTACAGTGTGGCTACAAGGCAGAATCGACTCTTGGGGTCCGTTTGTTACTGGGAGCCTATTGATCTCGGTCATCTGCAGATGAGGCTTCAGCCAATCTGCCTGGGAGACAGGATGGGACAAAACAGGACCAGTGCAGCCCCACTCTTGAGGACTGAGACACTTTCTCAGCCATGGCAGGTCTGCTGGTGGGGCGTCCTGGCCCATCAGGAGGGATACTGGGTTGCCCCACATGGTTCCCAGCTTGCTTCCTGGACACAATGAGGTCCTCAAAAATCCCTTTTGTCCTCCAAACAGCTGCTGGTTTGGGTTGTTTGCGATGAGTATTAACCATAGCAAAGGCCTCATGGAGGGTTTATGATGGGAGAGATGGTCCCTGGGTGTCACAAATGGCCAAGCCAAAAGATTGGGGTTGGGATCCACCAGGAGAGGTAGAAGGTCTGTGATCCACTCCCAAAGGATCACAGCTTCGGAGACCTGTGGACCAGGGACTCGATCATGAAACAGAGTAGATGCAATGGCAGCTGCTTCTTACTCTGGGTCAGACACAGCTCTAAGCATCTTAACTGCAAAACAAACTGAGGAAGCAGGAGTGATTTTTTTCCGGAATGATTTTATTGGGGACTTCTTACAGCTCTTATAACATCCCATACATCATTTGTATCAGACATATTTGTACACATGCTGCCACCTTCATTTTCAAATATTTTCTACTTGAGCTCTTGGCATAAGCTCCTCTTTCCTTTCCTTTTTTATATAAATCATTTTACTGGGGGCTCATACAACTCCCATCACGATCAATACTAACGTTAATTGTTTTCAGACCACATTAGCACACTTGTTGCCATCATCACTCTCAAAACAACCTCCCTCCACTTAGGCCCCCAGTACCAGCTCCCATATTTCCCTTCCCTCCCCACAGCACCCACCCCATGAACCCTTAATAATTTACAAATTGTTATTACTTTTTCATATCGTATGTTGTCCCATGTGTCCATTCACTCACTTCCCTGTTGTCCATATCCCACAGAGGAGGTTATATGTAGATCCCTGAAATTGGTTCCCCTTTTCTATTCCACCATCCTTCCACCCTCCACATATCAGCAATCCTACCTTCTGTCCTGAAGAGATCATCTATCCTAAATTTCCCATGTTTCTGCCTCCAGTGTACAACCCCTGGTCTAGTTGGATTTGTCAGGTAGAATTGGGATCATGATAGTGGATGGAAGGAGGTATTTGAGAACTAGAGGAAATTTGCATATTTCATTGTTACTATACTGTACTTTGGCTCATTTCCTCCCTGCAACCCTTCTGTAAGAAGATGTCGCTTCACCTATTGATGGGCTTTGGGTCCCCAATTTGTACTCTCCCTCATTTATAATCATATATTTTTTAGTTCTTTGATGCCTGATACTGGAGCCCTTGGACACCTCGCGGTCACACAGACTTATGTTCTTCTTCCATGTGGGCTTCCATTCTGAGCTAGATGGCCACTTGTTTACTTTCAAGCCATTCGACCTCAGACGCTCTTTATCTTTTGATAGCCGGGCACCATCAACTTTCTTCATCACATTTGCTTATGCACACATCTGTCTTCAGTGATCGTGTCAGGAAGGTGAGCACCATGAAATGCCAGTTTAATAGAACAAAATGTTCTTGCATGGAGGAAGTACTTGAGTGAAGGTCCAATGCCCATCTGCTGCCCTAATACTAACCCTAATAAGTGTATGCATGTTGATCTATTTTCCCATTGTCATATAGAAATATATTCGCCTATGTACATGCCTGTATTTAGCCCTCTATAAATGCCCTTTACCCCCGGTTCTTTCCTCTATTTCCTTTTATTTTCCTCTTTCCCCACTATCATATTCAGTCTCCATTTGGATTTCAGTATTTTCTCTCTGTCACATTCCTCTTGATCAATCCTTATCAGACCTCCCACACCCACCTTGCCACTGATTTTGAATCATTTCTTGTTCCCTTTCCCGGGAACGGTTAACAGCACCTTCTTTTTCTCTCTTTCCTATCTACCCATGTGCATCCCTGAAACCATCAGTCCCATCATTTTTGCTTCCAGACTGTTACCCAGCCTATCTTATCTAGATAGGCCTGCAGAGATAACAGTATGTACCCAAAAAAATCCCAAAATGAAGCAACAAAAGAAAATAAAATGATAACAACAAAAACCCCCATGTCCAATAGATATGTGAAAAATAAAAAATGATAACAATATAAAAACCTGTAAATAGTTCAAGATCTATTTGTTGACCTGTAGGAGTGTCCATCGATTGAGTCTGATGGGGTGCCACACCCTGGCCCCAAAGTATATCCTTGGCACTACATTGGGAACTTCATGCTCTGTTGCCCATGCTTAGTGTTTTGCCATGGTGTGGTTGGGTCAGACAGGGTGTAATCCTGACCCTGTTTCTCCATTGTTGTCCCTGAAGGGCCTTGGGTTAGTGAGGGAAGCCATATTTCATCATGGGGCTAGCCATATGACCCTCTCTGGGCATCGACTGTTCTGAGTGGGAATATCGTCCTGAAGGATGCACGCCATTCTATCTTCCTCTCCCATCATTTGTTCTCACGTGCTCTGGTCAGGCATATCTCACTCCCAAGCTGCAGCTTCAGTGCTGACCTCCAAAGCAAACTCCCCTGGGGGAGAGGTGGCTGTCCCCACAGTAATTGGGATTGGGGTTGGGCGCTGATACCCCTCCACTAGTTCCCTGCTCCATGCTGTCACACTGCATTCACATCCTCAAACACCAGGTTTAAGTTTGGTCCCTTTTTCCCTATGGAGATATAAATAATATGCTCCCCTTGGTTGGGTGAGTGCCCCATTACCCCACAATATATCACCATCTTCTCCCCCTTCCCCTCTCCTCGGTTGACTACCATATGTAGCCCTGGATTTGGTCTGGTCCCTGCCATACTACCTGGGCCTATCCCCACGAATTTCTGTACCCAGCAGCTTTTTCCCGATTCCCCTTTTGCACTTTTTAAACAATTAAGCCCCTTTAGCTTACCTCAGTGAACTAATGTTGTACCTGTCCTTTTGCACTTGGTTAACTTCACTTAGCATAATTTCCTCGAGTTCTTCCCATGCAGTGATGTGCTTCACGCATTCATCATGAAGCAGGTGTGATTTTATAGGCTGGGTCACTAAGGTAAGCAAGGTAATACCAGCTGTGGGAGGGCAGACAGCGAGGTTATGGCTTTAAACCAGGGGTCCTCAAACTTTTAAAACAGGGGGCCAGTTCATTGTCCCTCAGACCATTGGAGGGCTGAATTATAGTTAAAAAAAAAACCCAAAACTGAACAAATTCAGTGCGGGCCTGGAATGAGTTGGCTGCTAAGGAGGACAGCGACGGCAGCAAAAATTGTCTTTGGGGGAGGCCACATGTGGCCTGTGGGCTGTAGTTTGAGGATCCCTGCAAAATGAAGGCAGTTTGGCCGCAGAGCCTGTACTCCAAACCCCACACCCATGCCATGTGGTGGTTCTTCCCGTGGAGTCTCGTGCTTCTCAGATGCTAGGACCGAGGTCCAGAGATGGGCAGTGGCCTCCCCAAGGCCGCCATGCAAGGACCCACAGGCAGCCAGCTCAGCCAGCCCTCTCCCCTCTGCTGGCAGTCCAGGAGGGCAGGTGAGCCCTGGTACAAAGGCAGGTGATGAGATTGTCATTGATGTAGATAGCACTGCAGCTTACTTTGTCCCTTCTGGCAGGGCCTTATCAGCCTGAGACTCCTTCCAGCTGTACCGTGGCCAGGATCCGAGTCCCAAATTCCTGACGTGTGATGCTAGGGACCCACATTCCTGGTGGGTGATAACAGCCCTGGCAGGGCTCCCTCCTTCCAGGACGGCCGCCTTGACGGCATTTCGAGCTCAGATAACGGAGGGTCGGGGAAGTGTCTCCGCTTTATCTCCGGAAGGCCGCTCAGCACTCAGCTCTCTTGTGGGCGGCAGGGAGAGGCCGATTCTTGGCTCACGGCCTCTCCGTTCCAGCCTGGGACTCTTGTGGAGGAAAGGCACCTCACTGGAGCTGCCCAGAGTCACCCTGTGAGTGTGTGTGGTCCGTGTCTGACACCACCCAGAGCTCTGGGTCACTCACTTTCTTCTTGGACTAAGGATGGATTTTAAAACTTGCCCACTCATCAGAGCATCCCCGTGTGCCAGTCTTTGCTCAGAGTGCCACCATATTTCAATTCATTGAGTCTTTCCAACCACTCTAAGAGAAGGGCTCGACTGTCACTGTATTGAGCTTTAATAATCAGGCAATGCTACCGGGATGCATGTATCAACGAGTAATACAAAGTCAGCCGGTGGAAAGGATTTGAAGAACGTGCAGGAGTTAACAGGTCAGCGAGTGGCTGAGTGTTCTGTGGTGACTTTTGTTAGGGTGACAAGGCGTGTTGGTGACATTTCAGCCACTATATCAGGACCAGTCAGGGGAAGATTGTTCCAGGCAGAGGGGCAGCAGGTGCAAAGGCTCTGAAGGCGAGGGAAGGGAACTATCTGCGCAGGGTTGGAAAAAATGGGGGGTAGGCTGGGGGCAGGGTCTTTGGCCTGGCTGCCCGCTCCAACTCCTCCTGGCTCTTCTGTGCTGGATCCTGTGGGGGGGGGGTCTTCCTGGCCACTCCCCTCCCTGGGAGGTCATGCCCCTGCTCTGTGCCTTTGATTTTAGGGGTTTGGCCTCCCTGCAGTCTATTCAGAGGTCCCTGGGTGCGGGCAGGACACATTGTGGGCCCATGGCTGCTGCCCAGATGTGGTGTTTTGATACGCTGGGGTTGTTTCACGGGCCTCAGACCCTAGTACATGCTTCCCTAGGATTGAGGGGGGAAACCGAGAGCGAGAGCGAGAGCGAGAGCGAGAGCGAGAGAGAGAGAGAGAGAGAGAGAGAAAGAGAGTTTACTAGGGGAAGACAAAGAGATAAAAGAATAAATAGAGATGGAGACAGAGAGAGCAACAGGGTTGGGGAAGACATGACGCACACACATTGAGCGAGTGAGTGAGTGAGAGAGAGGAGAGAGAGAGAAAAAGAGAGAACCAATAGATATAGAGATACAGAGAACCACTGAGTCACAGAGATAGACAAGCCAAGAGAGACATAAGACAAAGTTTGTGGACAAATTCCATTCTCTTTCCATTTTCCCCAAGAAGCCCCCTGGAAGAGGCAAAGAGAGCCGGCGATGGAAAATGGAGAAGCCCTGCAGCTCACAGACTTTGGGGAAGACATGGAACTAAAAGAGGATTTGGGGGTCTCGGTGGCAGAGCCAGGATCCACAGGGTCCCTTTTTCCTGGAGGTGCTCTGGGGCCAGGATGCTTGCCCGGATCTGGCAGAACCTAGAATGGGCTTCTCTGGGTTTTCGAGGTCTGGTCTGGAGGAAGGCCAAGGAGGCAGGTCCTGGTATGGCTTCTATAAGGCTCAGACCGATGGGGTGAGTGGTCACGTGGTACAGAGCCCCCCGCAGGTAGAGTGCTGACTTTGGAACTTCCTGTTTCGCCATTAACAGCCATCATCTGGGGCTACCGTACTGGACCCAGGAGGGAGATGAGCTCAGAGAGATCAAAGGAATTGGCTGGGAGCACGGAGAGTTGATCTGGAAAAAGGGCAAACCCGAAGGCACCGAAAGTTGGGGGCTCAGGGACCTGCAGTCGCCTTGGAGAAGCAGAAGGGCCAAGTGGATGGAGTCTGTGCAGGAGCTCTCAGGGGTGGAGACAGACAAGAGGCTGGCGCCTGGGCTCAACCTTCACGTCGGGACTCTGGGGCTTCAGCTGGCTGAGGGGACCAGGCCAAAGACCCAGTAGACTCGACCGTGAACTCGGGCGTTGGAAGAGGGGTGCGGGGGGCGCCGCCAGGGCTCCGCAGAGCGCTCGCTGGGCGGCCACCCCACCGCCACTCCTGGGGCTCGGTCTGCTCTCGGCCACCAGCCAGGCGCGAGGCTATCTGGCCCCGGGCCCGCCCGAGTGGAGACCCCGCCCCGGGGCGGGCCAGGGGAGGGGGCTGGGGGCCGCCCGCCGCCCCGCCCCTGCCACCCCGCCCCGCCCCGCGCCTTCCGCCCCGCCCCGCCCCTCGCCGCGCCGCGCCGCGCACAGCCAGGGGCGCACAGGCGCTCGCACGCACCGACGGCCAGCGGACAGACGGCCGGCCGACTGACGCGGGGACGGGCCCGAGGTGAGTTTACGCGAGTCCCTCCGGCCCGGGGCCTCCTGCGGCGGCCGGCCCTGCGCCCTGCCAGGCCATCCCACACGGCGGGGGGCGCTGGGACGCACCGACGGCTGGCCGGACCGACGGGCCAGGCTCGCACCCACTCCCAGCCCAGGGATGGCGCTGGCGCGGGGCCCCGCTGCATGGATGCGGGACATTGCAGCTGGCGCGGCGGGGGGCTCGGGGTCTCTCCCTGGATTTCGGGGCTGCTGGCTGGGTCCCGCCTCATCCCCCTGCAGGCTCCCTCCCTGCTGCAGGGTCCTGCCGCCCTGCGCGTTCCAGCAGGCCTGGCATCACCCCTCGCATCACCCCCCACACCATATTTCCAGACCCCTAGATAGCCCCTCTGACAGCTTTGTGCGCGCGCACTGACACGCACACACACACACACACATACACACACACACACAGGATCACTTCCCTTCCCACTTACACCTCTCATACACTCAGCCTCATGTCTCTTTCACACACAGGGACACACGCCTTGCACATGCATGTCTTGGACTCACATGCACCTCTATCAGCTGGGTCACCATGAAACGCATACAGCTCTCTCTGACACACATGCTCCCTTCACACATGTGTGCTGCTTTTACAACCCAGTGCCCCGCGTGTGCCCCACAGAGGGGGACCTGGAGGCACAGTCCCACACACCCTGAGTCTCGCACAGAGTGACATGCACCAAGCACCCGTGCATGGT
Source organism: Nesogale talazaci (assembly GCA_004026705.1). Lineage (NCBI taxonomy): Eukaryota > Metazoa > Chordata > Mammalia > Afrosoricida > Tenrecidae > Nesogale > Nesogale talazaci. The sequence goes on along the minus strand of PVJH01012019.1, from coordinate 47,579 downwards.
CACAAGTTCCCTGGCGCCCCCACCACCCCCACGGAGGGGCCCAGTTTTCCACATCATGCCGCAAGGTGGGGAGGGGCTGTTGCTCTTGGCTGAGACAGGGGGCCTCAGCGGTTGTAGAGAGAAAGAGGGAGGAGGGCGCAGGCAGCTTCAGGGCCAGCCTGACTCCCACAGGTCTCCCTCATCCTTCTTCACCCTCCTCTTCGGACCTCCAGCGCCCTGGGCCAGCTTTTGCTGTGGTTTGAGTGGTCCTGATCACTGAGGGATGCCAAGAAGGGGGCCTGCCTGCCCCCGCCCCCACCCCCTCCCGTGGGCTGGAACTGTGGCCATATGGACCTGGCTCAGAGGCCAGGCTGATGTGCATTTGTGGTGATCCACAAATGTCCATATACAAACTGGGATAGACTGCTTACCTCAAGACCCTGAAGACTGAGGTCTGGCCTGGTCTGCCCACCCTACTTTCCTGCACCCAGAACCTGTGTGTGTGTGTGTGTGTGTGTGTGTGTGTGTGAGAGAGAGAGAGAGAGAGAGAGAGAGAGAGAGAGAGAATCTTAGTCTGGAGGTGCTGTCCTGCCAGCCTGCCTGTGTGTCGCTAGCCCTGCATGTTTTATTTGGCTCCCGCCCTGTTATTATTATTTTTAAAAATGCGATTAGCTGCCAGCATTTACAAATTGGCAGGTTTCACGTAAAAGTCCGGATTTCCGCCTTCTCTTGAATCGTCACAAGGCCTGGCACTTGAGGCCCACATTCTCCAGGTATAGCCTTTCCGATGCCCCCTGAGGAGGGACAGAGGCTGCAGATCCTGCCCGCCCATTTAGCTTATTCTTGGTTCCTGCCTGGCCTGGCAGGGCTCTGAGTTGGCTGGGCTTTCTGTACAAATAAGGTCATTTTCTTTTTCTTTTGCTGCATTGCCAACCCCCAGCGGTGACCCTAGGCTCGTCCCGTCACCCATGGGCGGGCAAACCCAGGGCCAGCATCATGCCTGCTCAAGACCTTAGTCATAGGTGCAGAGGGCTGTGCCCGGGGATGTGGATCTCCAGGCAACTTTGTGATGGTGGTGTGCCCTTTCTCCTGCACTGTCAGGGAGGTGGGAGGAAGGTAAGTGTCGCACAGGGCAAAGCCGTTCTCCGAGTCAGGCAGTGTCCGTCCCTTTGTTTCCAACAACCTTGCACGTGTGCCTTCTTCGTCCTCTTGACCGAGGAGGAAACTGAGGCTCAGAATGGAGACTCCTTACCCAGGGTCTCAGAGCCACCAAGTGGCTTTTGAGCCAAGGTTTTCTGGACTGTCAAACCTCAGCCTTTTCCATGACCTTGTTTACCTGGGGGAATTCCCCAAGCCAGGTTCCTGGTGACACACCAACCCCCCCAAACCACGCCCACTTGCCACTAGACAATTCCGATGGCGCCTGACTCCAGGTAGGGTTTTCCAGACTGTCGATCTTAGAGCCGACAGCCTCAATTTTCTCTCGAGGTCAGGGGTTTGAACCTCCAACCTAGTGATTGGTAGCCTAACACCTGACTCTTTTGCTAGCATGCTACCAAATAAGAAACAAGTCTACCACCAATCTCCTTGCCCGTAGGTCACTACCAACTCACAATGACCCCACAGGGTAAAGCAGAACTGTCCCTTTGAGTTTCCGAGACTTTAAATCTTTATAGGAGTAGACAGGCTCATCTCTCGTGGAGCGTCCCTGACGAGCTCGAACTGCTGGCCTCGTCCTGAGCAGCTCAATTCAGGGCGCTGTCTCTCCCGCACACAGTGGGTGTTTATTCCCTGGCTGCTTCCAGCAGAGCTTGGGTCTCGGTTCTCTGAGGGGATCAGCGTCGATTTGAGTCCAGAGCCTGAGCGAGGGGAAGATCGTCCGCGGAGGAAGTGACGGGAGAAGAGCCTTCCAATCCGTGCTGGCCCTAGTTCCCGCTTGTTGGTGAGGGTCACCCCTGTTGTGACCCCAGCCACCAGGCCAAAGACTGGGGCTTCTCTTGGTGCTTCCCCTCCCCTTCTCCCTGCCTCTTTCTGGCTGGGGCGTGTAGCCTTCTTTTCCTAGATAACGCGCGCGTTCTGGTGGCTGAGACATGTACCCGGGAAAGAGCTCTGGGGAGCCACGTCGAGTGGGGTCCGGTAGGTTCTCCCTCCTGGTTCGTGCTTGCTGGGTGGAGCATGCTCCGTGCAGTGGGGCAGTGGCTCATCGTTCTAGGTCTCTTGTCTGGAACTTTGGTTAAATGAATGACTGAAGACCAGGCACTGGAGGAGCGGGGCAGTTCCTGGTCTCCTCCCTTTTCCTCCTGGAGGGCACTTGGCTGCCTTTTGCTTTTCTTTCCTACTGGGGAGGAAGATAGGGACTTAGCTGTGCAGAGTGGGGCCACGGGCCTGGCCCCCCTATTGTTTGCTGTGTGACCCCAGGTCTCAGGCTTCCCACCAGACACTAGTGATCTTTCAGTGCCCAGGGTCCTGACGTGAGGGGATTCAGGAGTGGACAGGCGTCTGGCTTCTGGGAGGTGATTGGCTGTAGCTCACCTCTGTGGCTTTATCAGCTCTGCGGTGCCTCCCCTAGCTGATGGGTTTTCCCTGAGTTGCAGCTCCATCCCGGGACAGGATTCTGAGCATCGTGCTCTGCTGGTTTCCGTGCCCGCAGGAGGCGGGCAGGACCAGAGCCAGCCGGTGGTATTGTGGCTAGAATCCCAGCTCTCCCTGGCGGAGTGAGGAGCTCTGCTTTGACAAACCCCCGTGGCCAGTACTGCCTGAGGAAGGCTATCAGTGGACCAGCACAGCTGGTGTCTTTACTTCTGTGCAACTTGAAGGGGTGCGGTGAGGTGGGGAAAGGCAGGTATAGACTGGCACAGGGGCCGGAAGGGGGCACAGTCCGCTAGCAGTGCTGTGCAGGCCGGGCACGGAGGGCCTCTTTGAGGAAGTGGTTGCTGAGCTGAGCCCAGAGATGGCGAGGAAGAATGCTGGGGCAGAGGGGACAGCCTGAGGTGGTCGCAGGCTGGGTGTGTATGAGGAGCAGCTGGAGTCAGTGGGGACGGTGGCCGGAGGCTGGAGTGTGGCAGGGAATTTGAAAGCTTTTGAACAGTTCTGAGCCAGGGAGCTCCCCGGGATCTGGTTTCCATTTGAAGAACCTCCTGTGAGCTCCGAGATCAAGAGGCTCTGTGCATCTGGGAAGGGGATGTTGGCAGAAGAGCGGAATTCCCTGATAACTGTTCTGAAGCCTGCACCAGTGTGGGCATGTGTGAGTGTGAGAGTGGGTCATGTGAGCAGGGTCAGGCGCCACATCCACCTTCAATGGCAGGAGTCGGAGGATGTCTCCTAGCCGGGGAAGATCACCTTTTTTTACCAGTTCTAATATCGGTCATCCCTCCCTTGACACTGTGTTAGATTTTCTAACACATCAGAAAGACCACACCACACCCGCAGATCAGACTCAGGAATTGGCCTTCTTAGAGAAGGGGAATAGGTTACAGTGTAAGCTCAGGAACGCGGTAAGATACAGTTCTTGGAGCAGGACGTGTCCACAGTCAGGCCTCTCCCTGGCTTTAGCCTGCCGGTCTGGTCTCTGTCCTGCTCGGGCAAGTACTCCAAAGCCGTGCAGCACCTCCAGTACTTCTGTGGGGATATCCCACCCAGCAGGGGTCGCCTGACGGCAGGCTCCCAGCTCTCTCGATCCCTGGGTGGGCACACCAACTTGCTCTTTGGGCCGGGAAGCCCCCTGTTGCTGTCTTCTGGTTTTCTAGACCCTGTTTCTCTGCTGCCCGCCCCTCACGGTCTTGGAAGTCTATGGGGTTCAAGGTTTTATGCTCTGTCTCAAAGGGTGGACTGTGCCCATCTTTCCTCTTTATGGTTCTGCCTCTGGGATGGTTCACTTTAAGCCTGATGGAGCGCACAACTGATGAATCCACTCATATACCTTATTTGCATGGTCCCATTCCAGTAAGAGTTACAGTGTCAGAATCTCACAGAGAATGGGGGTGGGGGTGGGAGAGCGCTGCCCTGCCCTGTCGTGTGCTAAGAGTCGGCATCGACTTCATAGCACTGAGGTTTTGTTTTTTGATCCACACAAGAGTGCCACGCACCTTGCTTGCATCATTAGCAAAACTATCTACTCCCCTTGGTGGGTCCAAAGTGTCTCATTTGCATAGTGCCACCGAGCTGTTCAGGGGCACTGCCAAGACCCTGGCAAGAAAGGCTGTCTAACAGTGAATCATCTTGCCCTTTCTGGTTGCTCTGCCAGGCGGCAGGTTGCAGATGTGGGTGCAGGCAAGCGGGAGCTAGGTCTGCTAATAGCCATTTGAGATTGTGGGGGGTTGTACATACAGACCCACAGGTCCCGTCTTGTCCTTACCATAGACTATTTTGTAGTTCTAAAAACACAGGGGTGTGCTCTACGCCTGGAACCTTCAGAATTTCTAACAGAAGAACACGGAGGGAGAAAGAGGGAAGCACAGCTACCACAACCACCAGGAGGAGGAGATGGGAGCGAGGGTCCAGGGGTGGGCAGCTTAGGCCGGGCCGTGGGCAGCGGGTGGCTCTGCCCACCATTGCCTGCCTAACCGAGGCTGCACTGGGACACCCGGAGCCTCCTGCTACACAGGAACTGATGAGCTGACCCTGCTCCACTGTGTGGAAGAATGGAAGAATGGAGGGATGGGTGGGTTGAGAGATGATTGGATTGAGGACGGGCAAAATAAGGTGAGAGAGGACTGGATGGGTAGATAGAATTGAGGGAACAATAGAAGATTGACTCTCTTCACCCCACTGTTTGGGGGAGCCCTCAGGAATAAGGTCGAGTCTACAGAACCTCGCTCAGCGGTGGGTGCATAACAGGAACCCAGTACATCAATGATGATCAAATACAGGGCTGCTGTGGAAGGGATGTCTGGGAGGATAGGCGAATGGAGCGATGGTGAGTGACCATGGAGGGTGGGCGTGGGAGGCTGGAGAAGTGGGACACTGGAGATCTGTTAGGGACAGATGTGGCTAGACTGGGTGACAGCTGGGCATCACGGGACAGAAGAGGAGGGTGTTGTGAGTAAGCAGCACCAGATGTGCTGAGCACTGATCGTGGGCACTGTCCAGGGGCTCTTGACTGGATCTGGTTTGGGTTTTTCTAGCAGGGAGAAGTGTCTTCGTTATCCAGTACTGCCAAAATAGGACCTCCAGACCTGAGGGGTTTTAACAAGCAGAAATTTATTTTCTCATATTCTAAAAGGCTCAACGTCCAAATCCAGGACTCTGGCTCCAGGCGAAGTTTTCTCTTGGGTCAGCTCATGGGAAAGGTCCTTATCTCCTTCCCGCCTGTCTGTCTCCAGGCTCCTTGGGTCTCCTGGGACATGGCATCTTGTCCCCTGCCCTCCCTCCACTGGTGTGGGCTTGATTGATTCCTTGCTCCATCTATCCTTTCACATCTCAAAGAGATTTGTTTAAAACATATCCGGCACTAGGATGGCTTCATTAACATAGCAAATGACAGCCTTTCCCAAATGGAGTTTATAACTACAGTTAGACAGGTTAGGAGCTGACTTGGCCCCGCAGGATGGGCCTGCCCTTGGCCGCTGAGGTGGCCGCCCAGGACAGGTAGGAAGTCTGGCTTGGTAGGGAGCGACCAGGCTGGGCTTGCTGTCACGGAGTTCTCCCAGGCGGGGGCTCCTTCCTTCAGCTTCTGAGTCTGGAGACATCCCCCAGGGCCTCAGGTGGGAGCTCCCGCTGGCCCTGGCCCTGTGCTGGGACAGAGACAAAGAACACATGACCCCACCCACTGCCACCCACCTGGACCCAGCAATGAGCACCCACACGTTGACCCAGAGCACAGAAAGACCTTGGGGGACTGAGGGGTATCTGGCTAGCCTGGTTGGGGGCTTTCCCTTGAAGGTGGTGCTACCACTGCTTTGAAAGGGAATATGGGCTGAGCCCCGGTGGCGTGGTGGTTGTGCGCAGGACTGCGGCCCAGTGGGATGGAGGTTCAATTCCCGCTCACAGGAGCAAAGGCTGGGCCTCCTACTCCCACCACCAGGGCAGTGATGCCTTAAAAAAAAAAAAAAAAGAAAAAGAAAGGGAATATGGAGAAGGCATAGGAAGGAGATGAGGTTGGAGGGGTGGCCAGCGTCCTGACTGGGAAGGATCTCACATGCAGGTCGAAGATGGGCAGTTGATAGGGGCCTCGAGCTGCTTCGGCAGATGCTGTGAAGCGTATAGCCAGACTGGCGGGCCTGGCAGGCCCCTCTGTCAGTGAGTGACTGCCAGATGTCGGCCTTAGATCGGAGGGGGCAGGACTGTAGGTGGAAACCTGTGCTGGTGACAGGGCACAGGACTGGGCCAGGTGCCGTTTTGCAGGTGGGGAAACAGAGGCCCAGAGGAGGTGCTGGGTCTAAGTAAGGTGGCAGAGCTGAGCTGGGAACGCCAACCCGGTTATCTGGGGTCACACTGGCATGCCCACCTTGCTCTGGGCACACGTCACCCACACAAATCTCTTTCCTGTGCCCTTCGCAGGCCGGCGAGGACGTATTGTGCACCATTGTCCTCCTTGGATGGAATTTGGAAACGTTGCAGAAATGCCTTTCTTCAAAGATGGCGATTGTTTCAAATAAATTGCCAGTCGGGGGAAAGGTGACTTCCTTCCTCGAGGGTGGGGAACCTGGCCTTTTGAGGCCGCCGGGTGTCCCCACCCAGATGGCTGTTCTGGGGAGGAAATGGGGTCCATGCCCCAGGCCAGGCTGCAGGATGCTGGGAGCCTGGGTGTGGCAAAGAGGAGGATGGAATGGGCAGTGATTACCCCCCTGCCCCGTGACCTGGACGGCAGTCTGTGGGAGCCACGGGCGGCCTTGGCCTTCAGGGTGACCTGGCCTGCCCTTCTTGGACTCCAGTTTCTCCCATCTGTGAATTGGAGCAGACCCAATGGCTTTGCCTGTTGTTGGGTGTCGGGGAACGATCTGGAATCAGTGAGAAGGATGCTGACCTGGAGGTGGTAGAGGGTGTGGGCTCACAGAGAAGCCGGGGCCCCTGGAAAAGCATTCTCTTGCCTCCCGGTCTCAGCCTCTGCCCCTGTGAAGTGGGACTGGTGAAATGACCCAGTGTAGGGTTCTTGTGGAGAACGAAGGAGGCACACCAGCTCTTGGCAAGTTGTGCAACACACGCTAGATGGGTCTTGTGGGTGGTGGCCAAATCTGATCTGTCTCTGGCGCAGCCCTTAGCCTTGGGCTGAGCACACGGTTTCTTGATAAGCCTCCCTTGGTTTTTGTCTCCTTAGCCCAAGGTAGTTGATGAGGCTAAGGGGCTCTTAGACACAAACCCACCATCCGCCCCCGAAACTTCTCACTCAGCAAGAGACTTCGGGCAGCCCAGGAAGTTCTGTTCTCTTAGACGCTTTAAAATGAAAGCCAATATTAAATATATATGTATGTATATATATATATATTTATATATAGTAGAGAGCCCCCAGGACCCTTGGAAAGAGTCTTCAGCCCCCTAAGTGTCTGGGGGACCCAGTTACAGAAGAATGATGGTCTTCTGGCAAAGGAGCCCGAGGTGGGATGGGGTTGGAGGGGGAGGATTTGGCACAGATGACTGCGGCTCACAGGTGAACGGAGGCGGTGGGGGATCACACCCTCAACAGATGATGGGAAGTGACGCGTCAATGGTATGACTCATCTTATGGACACTAGCAATACCTCTACAGTAATTGCCCCTTCAGGATCCGTCTTCTATTCTACCTGCACTTCCTTTCATTCCCTTTGGGCTGATATATTTATTGCACATTAAGGGTGGGGGCGGGGAGGGGGGAGAGAGGATTTACATTTCAGACCATTAACTCCGTACTCAACAGTGAGCTCCCCTGTCCACCCCCCTCCCCGGGCCCTGTATTGTATCCCACCTCCCTCTCCCGACTTCTCTCCCTTGTCGGACCTCCATCCTCCCCTGCACCCCTGCACTCAGGTCAATCCTCACCAACTCTCCAGTCTCCCATCCTTTCTCTTCTCTCTCGGGAGCCTCCCATGACAGTTCCTGTGGGTAGTGTAAGTCTTTGTCTTGTGTTTTTGTTTTTGGATCCTCTGTCCTCTGGGGTCCCATAGTGTGATGCCCTTTGGTGATGGACATCTCATCATGTTCTCCAGGCCCTTCCACATCATGAGGTGTTTGGAGGTCTCATCAGTGTTTTTGTTTTTAGCCTCGTATTCCATTGTGTGGAACTACCCGAGCCTTTTCTACTGTTGGGCCTTGGGCGATTGTGACCACAGGATCTTTCTCATGTTTGCTAGCCATTTTGGATGTTATTTTTGGTGAACCATCTGCTTATGTCCTTTGTCTACATTTTTTGGGCAAACACTTCACATGTCATATAATTTAAGAGTTCAGTCCTATTAACAAGAGTTGCTCAATCATCACCAGAATCAATTTCGGAACACTTTCTTCCTTCTTTTTTTTTTTTCTCATTTTGTTAGCTCTCCATTTCCCCCCCAACCTCCCTTGCTTTGCTCCTGGGTAATTAATTGTCTGTATCGATTTATTTATCCTGGATTTTGTATACAGACAAGCATACAAAACAAAACCAAGAAGCAAACAGAAAAATTAACGACCAATGATCATGACAAGACAGAACAAAACTGCCATAGAAAAGAAAGCAGAAAAGGCTGAGCCCCGGTGGCGTTAAGTGGTTGAGTGCGGGACTGCAGCCTGCGGGCTTGGTGGTTCAAATTCAGCGGCGGCTCTCAGGAGCGGCACTGGGTAGCTCTCACATCCACCAGAAGCAGTGATGCCCACAAAAAAAGAGAGAGAGAGAGAGAGAGAGAGAGAGAGAGAGAGAGAGAGAGAAAGAAAGCAGAAAATATCCAACACTTAGCTAACTTTAAAATGGGTCAAAAGGGAGAAAAAGTGATAAGGTTCCAGGACATTTAGAAGACGGCTATTTAGCCAGATGACCAGCAGAGATTCATATTTGGCTTTACTGGCATCAGTCCAAAGAAAGGTGACCAAACAGGATGCTCAGATTACAGAACAATACCATTAGTATCACATGTAGGTAAAATTTGGCTGACGCTCATCCAACTGATTGCAGCAGTACATTGACAGGGAGCTGCCAGAGACTCAGGCCAGATTCAGAAGAGGACTTGGAATAAGAGATCATTGCTGACGTCAGATGGATCTTGGCTGAAAGCAGAGAATACCAGAGAGATGTTTACTTGTATTTCATTCAGCTGTGTCGATCATAACAATCTATGGATAACCTTCAGAAGAAAGAGTATTCCAGATGTGTTAGTCTGGGCAGACTAGAGAAACAAATTCATAATCATGCATATGTTTATAAGGAAGAGGTTTACATACAAGAGGAATGGAACATTGAGAAAGCATCCCAACCCAGTCCAGTCCAAGTCCATCAGTCCAATATTAGCCCACATGCCCGGTACCAATCCATAACTCCTCTTCAGGCTCACGAAGCACATGCAATGACACCAGGACAATCACAGGCCAATGGGTGCAGAGTCTTGTGTATCCAGTGGCGGTAGAAACATCTCAGGGCTGGCAGGGGCCTCTCTGTGGCTTCACAAACATCTCAGCACTGGCAGGAGTCTCTAGCTGACTTTTCTGGCCTCAGAGTTCTGGTTTCATCAGGGTAAGCTCATGTGGCTTCTCCTCCAAGATGCCTTGCAGGGAGTCAGCCTTGTGTCTTATCAGTAGAGCATCTCCAAGGGCCATTAGTCTCTCACCTCCAATGGGGAAATATCACGAGACTTCCCAGGATTCTCAGGAGAAAGCCATGCCCACACAGAGGTCTCATTGGCTAGCTCCAGATTGACAGGCTAGACTCCACCCCTACACTCCCAGTCCTAAAATTGAGAGGAGATTACATGACTGCCACATCTGAAGACCTAATTATGGTCATAGGGCACTTGAACAAGGACCAAAAAGGAGCAGTTGTACAAACAGAACCAGGTAATACTGTATTGTCTAAAATCAGAAAAGGTTTGTGTCAGGGCTGGATGGATTTCACCATACTTAGTCAATCTGTATGCTGAGCAAATAATCAGAAAACTTGGCTTACCTGGGAGTACCCCCTCTCCCCCCAAAGTGGATTTTTTTCAAAGCTAAGGACTAAATTTTTTTTAATAAAAAAAATTTTACAAAACAATCCTATCATTTTCAAAGTACTCTCCATTACACTTCGTACTTTTGTCAAATCTGTGATTTCATTCTTGGAGACCTTTTTCAAACTCCACTGTTTGGATGGCTGACAGCACCTCCCACATTTTTCCCTTCACTTTTATTTTTTTTATTTTTATTTTTTTTATTTTTTTTTTGGGCATCACTGCTCTCCGGTGGTGGGAGTAGGAGGCCCAGCCCCACTGCTGGAATTGAACCTCCGTCCCAGTGGGCCGCAGTCCCGCGCACAACCACTACGCCACCGGGGCTCAGCCCCCCTTCACTTTTATGTGGTCCAATTGCTGTCTCTTCATTTCTCTCTTCATTCACTGAAACAAAAAGAAGTCACACAGAACGGGGTCAGGTGAGTGAGGTGTGTGAGGGGCAAGAGAAGCATGCTGCTTTTTGTCCAAAACCGGCACACTGAGATGGCTGCTTTGTCATGGTGGCAAAACCAGTTCCCCACCAGCCACACATCAGGCCTTTTTTTGTTGCACACTGTTATGCAATCTCTTCAGAATATCTAAATAAGAAGTTTGTTTAACAGTCTGATCTGGGGAAATGAACTCCCCCCTTATATAAAACAAAACAAGTGAGCATCATCTTGATCTTTGATTTCACTGGATGAGCTTTTTGGGGGGTGAAGTGAAGATGGTGTCTTCCACTGGCTTCATTGATCTTGGTGCTGGGGTTGTAAGAATAGCACCATGTCTCGTCACCAGTAATGACCTTGGGAGAAAAAGAGTTTGGGTCGCTTTCCAGATGTTCTTTTAAAGCACAACACCCTTTTTCCTGGTCAGTCAGAACCCGAGGCACAAATTTTGAAGTGATCTTTCTCATTCACAAATCTCCCATTAAAATTTGCTGGACCAAGCTCCAAGGTCACCCAGATAACTTCCCCATTCATCCCTTCAGTGGTCTATTGTTGGTCTTTGAGCACAAGTGCACTAATTTTGTTGGCATTTTCATCCCTTTGGGAAGTTGACAGACATCCAGAATGAGGTTTGTCATCAATTGACATTTCACCTCTTTTGAAATGAGAAAATTGCTCACACACGTGAGCTTTTCCCAAAGTCCTGTCCTAGTAAGCTGTGTTCAATGTCACAACAGTTTCTGTGGCATTTTTCCTGAACAGGAAACAAAATTTCATAACCGCACACTGGTCTCTTAAATCCGCCATCACACAACAATGAGGTTTGAGGGAAACTGCTTTTATGAAAAAATTCACTGTGGGCTGAGCCCCAGTGGCATAGTGGTAGTGCGTGGGACTGCGGCCCACTGGGATGGAGGTTCAATTCCAGCAGTGGGGCTGGGCCTCCTACTCCCACCGCCGGAGAGCAGTGATGCCCGCCCCCCCAAAAAAAAATTCACTGTGATCACAGGGAACCTTCCCAGGGGACGCCACTGGGTGCACTAACTCAGAGTTGCTGGATGCTTGCCTAGCAGGAAAAATGTGTGTGCTACAAATGCTCCACTCAGTGCAATTCCATTTTTTGGGGGGGGGGTAACCCCTCACATATGAAGAAGAATGGGGCATCAGAATTGGAGGAAACCCCATTCACTTGAGATGTACAGATGACCCATCCTTGCGTGCTGAAAGTGAGCAGGACTTGAAGCACTTGCTGAGGAAGGTCAAGGATTGCAGCCTTCGGTCTGGATTTCCAACTCCATGTAAAGAAGACCAAACTCCTCACACTGGAATCAGTTGGTAACATCGCGATCAAAGAAGAAACGATGGACGTTGTCAGGGATTTCATCTTGCTTGGGTTTACAACATGCGCCTGGACGCAGCAGTCGGGAGATTAAATGATGTCTTACACGGGGCACGTCTGCTACCCAAGACCTCTTGAAAATGTTGAAAAGCCCGGAGGTTACTTTGAACACCAAAGTGTGCCGGACCTAAGCCAAAGTCTTTTCAGTCCACTCAGATGCATGCAAAAGCTGGCCATTTCCCCCTCATGTTGAGACTTTGGTTTCTAGACAGGGGCCTCTGCTTCCTTTCTTTGAATTCTCCCAGCCCCATCGCAAGGCTGTTTGATGGGATCTGTTTGGGAGACGAGGGATCTCTGGCGGTAGTGTTAAGATTCCCAGTTTGAAACCAGCTGCTCCTTCGGAGAAAGACGAGGCCTTCGACTCCTGTAGAAACAGGTGGAGTCTCAGAAACCCCCAGGGGCAAGTCTACTCTGTCCTATAGGGGTGCTGTGAATTGGAAATCACTTTAGGAAATCACTTTATGGCAGTGAGTGAACTTAGCAGTTGAGAGCCTGACTGCTCAGAAAGTCACATGCACCCAGCTGCCCCGCAGTCCAGGGGCAGAGCTGGGAATTGAATCAGAAGGCTAGCCCTTGGCGGTCTGCAGCCTGGTGGTTCTGCCCCCTGTCTCTCTGTGCTTTGGCCCTGGTGGCTGTGTTGGTGCACCCCGTGGTCTCCCCTCTAGTTATGTCCAGCCTGGGCTGACTCCCCATTGACCGCCCCACTGGCAGTCCTGACAAATTCCTTCATTTTAGGGACTCGTAAAGAGACGGGGTGCTGGCATGGTGGAAGCCTCAGGGAGCTGCCTGAGCTGCTGTGCCCGGCTCTCCCCCACCCCCACCCCCCCTCATAGGGGCTGGGCGGCTGCTTCCCTTCTCTGGGCCTCCTTCCAGCTGCCTCTTGTTAGCCGCTAGCCCTGATCTGCTGCAAGCTAGTTCTGTCTGCCTGGCTGCATTGTCTCCAGCCTTTCTCTGACTCTCCAGGTCTCCCTGCTTTGTCTTCATCTCTGTGTCACTGCAATTCCATTTCTCTCTGCCCCTCTCAGTTCTCTCTCCCTGGTCTCCCCCTCACTTTAGAACCTCCGCTTGTGATATGGTAAAACGAGGCGAGAAAGGATGTGTGTATGAAGTGGGGAGAGGCACTGTGGCTTTTATAATGGGAGGCTCCCAGTTTATAACGAGTGTCTCACCACGTGACCGCAGATGAGTTTCTCTGTCTGAAGGCTCTTTTGGGGCTGTTTGTGACAATTGCACCTACAAAATTAACCCTTGGTCTGTGTCAACCCTGTACTGGGACCAAAGCAAAGAATGGCTCCCCTCCCCTATGTGGACCCATCCATCCCCAACCCATGTAGCCACCTGCTACTCCACCCATCATTCTGTCCATCTACTGCCCAACAACCCATGTATCCACTGTCCAGGCTGTCACTCCGCCCACCCATTCACCTACCTGTACAGGCGTGTATGTATCTATCCTTCCACTCATTCATCCTTTCATTTACTTCCCAACAGATCCACACCTGTCAGTCCTTCTACCCCTCTATCCAATCATCTTCCACTCCACCCATCCACCCACTCATGCACCTACCCACTCACTGGTCCACCCACTCATATCCACTAATACCCATCAACCTCTCTACCAAGCTACTCACTGATGTATCAGTTTACTCACCCATCCACTTACCTATCCACACTTTCATCCACACACCTGCCCACCCACTCACACGTCCTGTTTGCTCAGCCACACACGCATCTCCACACAGGCAACAAAAAGCACTTCTTGTTTCTATCCATTGGGATCGAGCAGGAGCCGGGATCTCTGCCCTCGAGAATCACGGTCCAGTTGTGGAGACACGCATGTTGGTGTAACATTCAACTCCTCACTGTGGGGGAGGAAGCTCCCAGGCCCGGCCTCCTGCCTGGCTGCAGAGACCAGGTCACTAACTGGGTGTGTTAGTTCGTCTAAGTTAATTAGAGAAACAAATCCGGACACACTCCTGTGTATAAGAACGTGTTTTATATAAAGAGTAATTGTATTTTGAGAAAACAGCCCAGTCCACTGCGAGTCCATAAGTCTGATGTTAGTCTCTATGTCTGATACCCCTCCATCAATTCCTCTTCAGACTCATACAACACATGCGATGATGCCGGATGCAGGAAGATCATCGGCCAGAAGGTGTAAAGTAGGATGCAGTGGTGGTGGAAGCATCTCAGTGCTGGCGTGGGTCTCCATGGGGCTCCTCCAGCTCCAGGGCTCTGACTCCATCAGCGTAACTCCCTGTGGTTTGTCAACAGGAATATCTGGCAGGGAGGGCGTGTATCTGGTCTCCCGTGAGGTATTTATCTCCATAGTGCCTCCAAATGAGTCGATCAAGCTGCGACCTGATTGACACCCCATGATCCTTCATAGTCTCAAGTTGACATTAGGTTCTATAACTACCACATTGGCCATTACAGGATTGGCCTTTCCAAGTTTTTTTTTTTTTCTGGTGAACGGTCTGCCCTGAGGTTGCACTTGAGGATTCCTGTTTTACGGAACAGGGTGATCTTTGATGGAATGTTGGAAACAGGTCATTGAATGACCCAGGAAGACAGCATGGGCCAGAGAGAGGGGAATTGTCAGGAGCATGTGGAGAGTGATTCCCTGGCTAGGGCTGGAGATGGTGGTGAGACCAATGGAGAAGAGACGTTACCTGCCGAATGAAGGTGCTCCGCCAGGCGTGTGGCCTCCTGTACACTCACACAAACACTCACAGTTACACACACACACACACACACACACACTGTCCGCATACATGCAAGGCCATGCATGCTCACACACAATCCCACTTGCTTCAGCACGTCCTGTATATGTACCCGCACATCCATGTTTACACACACATACACACACGCACACACTGAAAAGTGTTCGCCTGTGGTGTTTAGTGTGCACACACGCACTCATGTTCTCTCACAGGGAAGCGGGCCTGCCTGCAGAACAGAGAGAAGGTTTCATGGAGTCGGAGACAAGGGTAGAAATAGGTCCTTGCTGAGAACTCCTTACCCTTCACTGGAGCCAGGTTCTGTCTCTGCTTAACCTTCAGAGCTCCGTGGTGGATTCCAGGACTTACCTCCTTGGGGGAGAGGTAGGAAGGGACTGAGCAAAGATGTCATCTCTTGGGGAGGGGGCGTGTGAGAGCCTCTGGGAGAGAGTGGGCCCAGCGGTGTATATTCTTTGGCCTCAGGTCTCACCATTCATGCTACTTTGAGGGAGGCACTCCCTCCCACGCCTCTACAAGCCCATCTGTTCTGGGGGAGGAGATGGCGAGCTCTCCCTCCGTCCTTGATTCAGAAGACCAGCTCCCAGGAGCCTAGCTCCTGATGCCTTGTTCTCGGCAAGGATGGCCCTTTTCAGAATTCAAGATGTTGAAGTTTGTTCCCTGTTTTTGCCAAAGAGATGGTCGTGTCCATTTTTTGGAGGGGGAGGGCGGGTCATTCTGACTCTAAAAACTCAAGTGAATTGAACTGATTTCTTTTTAAAAAATACTGAACTACCTTTGCATTCCCAAGGTAGCCCTTCCTTGGGAACACTATATTACTATTTTAATATGTTTCTGGATTCAAGTTTTTTAGTGTTTTGTGTAGGATCTGGCAGCTTGGTTCCTACGTAAAACCGGCCCTCGAATTCTCTTTTCTTGCAACATCTGGGTCTGTTTTGGGTATCAGGATTTTCTCGGTCTTATAAAATGAGAAAAGGAGACATCTCTCTTTTTCTTATCCCTGGAATAATTTTTTTTTAAAGATGGAAATTGTGGTCAGCTGTCCATGCCACATACGTACTAGCTGTAGATCATTTCAGTGCCATCCTTACAGCACTCTGGGAGGAGAGACAGGGAATACCAGACCCAGCTGCAGCTGGACAGTGGTTCACGGGGATGGTGTCTAGACCCGTCTGGCTCATGCCCGTGCCTCTGCGTTTTGCTCACCACTGCCCCAGGGGCTGTCTGAGATGCTGACCTGTGAAGGAGCAATGGGTCTTTGTGGCGGTCATGTACTGGATGTCAATTTCATGATTGGGAGTGTAGAGGTGGAGTTTAGCCTGTCACTCTAGAGATAGCCAGTGAGGCTTCTGTGTGGGCCTGCTTTTCTCCTGAGAATTCTGGGAAGTCTCGCGGTATTTCCCAATTGGAGGAGAGAGACTAGACTGAGTCTCTGAAAGACAAACTACAGACAAGACGAGATGACAACATGCTGGTCGACCCTGATTCCTGGAGAATGGAGGAGCTGGAGGAGAGACCACATGGGCTTACCCTGATGGAGCCAAACCTCTGGAGCCAGAGAAGCCATGTGAAGACTCCTGCCAGTGCCGAGATGCATGGGAGGCTACGAGGAGACACCTGCCAGTACCGGGATGCTTCTACCGCCACTGGACTCACAAGACTGCACTCACTGATTGTCCTGGTGTCATGGCACGTGCTTTGTGAGTCGGAAGGAGACTTTATAGACTGGTATTGGACAGATGGGCTACCATCGGACTTGTGACGTTGAACTGGGCTGGGTTGGGATGCTTTCTCAATGTCCCATTCCTCGTGTATATAAACCTTTCCCTTATATCCATAGGTGTGTTTATGAATCTGTTTCTCTAGTCTATCCGGACTAACACAGCCTTGTGAGTTTTTGCAGTGGCAGATAGGAAGAGTCCTGGATCGAGCAGTACTTGCCTCATCTATCCACTCACCCACCTGTTCCTTTACCTATCTGCCATTTGTTCTTTGCTCCCTTCCTGACACAGTCTCCATTTGTCTCCCAGCCCTCTGTCCATATGCTGATCTAGGCAGATCCTAACCTGTTTGGCCATCCGCTCACCCTCTCTCTCTCTCTCACCTACCCATCCCTTACCATCCAGTACTACGACCAATGCCTCGTTTACCCACACGCTAGTTGATGGGTGAATTCACCTTCCCATCTGTCCGCCCTCTGTCGAGCACCCATTCACTGCCTACCATCGCTTTAGGATCTATGACTGCCTGACACCCATTTCTGAGTTCAGTTAGCTGTTCATTCACACACATCCTTTCAGCCACTTTCCCATCATCTCTCCATCTGACTATCAACGGGGACCCATCCATCATCCATCTACCCATCCACCCACCCTTGGGACTGGACCTGAATGAAGTATGCAGAAATTCAGCGGGGAGGTCATTTTGGGTCGATGTAATGATAAGAGCAAAGGCAATTCTTGAGCGAGAGGGGGTTTTCCAGCCTCCGACGTAGCAGAAGTTGGGTGCATGGAGGGCATCGAAGCAAGCTGGATTAAGAAAGATAGGTGGATTTTAGAGAGTGAAGGTGTTTTCACTGTTGTCCCTTGGACTAAGAGGTCTTTTCTTTAAACTGGGATCCATGAGTGAATTCCTTGGTATTTCAGACCTCTGAAATGATACACTGCCGTCTGCCCCTATGTTGGGTAAGACTTTTGGTGAAAAGAGCAAACCTGGCCAACTTACCTTCATTCAAATGGATTTATGTCATCGCAGAGGCTAGCTTTTCAACGAGTGCAAGTATGGCTTGTCTTAGTTGACCTAAGCATGGCCCAGATGCTCAATGAATTTCCCTGTGGCCGTGTTTCCCTCTGCCTCTCTTGACTCTTTCGTGAGTTACCTCCAGCTTCAAAGAGCCTCCTGGTGGACAGCCATGCACCCTTCTCCTATCTAATGCAGGGGGCAGGAGAGAGGCTGTGGGCTCCACGTCTCACCCAGGAGGCCTTGAGTTGATTCTCATGGTTCTAATTAGCCGATGTCCAGTCCTGAGTTCAGCGCGGTGGCCAGGGGATTAAACGGGCTGGCGTGAGACTGGGTGACTCTGTACCCTACGGTGACATCCAGGGGAGCTGTTTTCAGAAGCACATGAATACATGCCAGGTACTTGTCGTGAATCAATCAGCGTGAGTTTGAGGTTGGTTTATTTGTTGAGAGAATCCAACCCATGTCCACTACAGGTCTCTGTTGCTTTGTCATTTGGGGGAGTCTGTAGAGCATAGATATGTTATCCATAGCCTCCCCCAGATTTTTAAAGGGACCAGGAGTGGGAGCCATGAGCAGGCCCGTGAGGGGCTCCGGATGGTGGGGAGAATGCCCCGCGGGGTAGGAAGGGCTGGCCCCTGGTCCAGACAGGGTGGAGCATGGCAGGGAGGGAGCATCAGGTGGGAAGGGGTGAGCTCAGTCTGGGCTGCTGGCAGGGCTGCCTCGCATCACTCCGCCCTGGGAGTGTTTCCCCTTCCTAGCCCAGGGACTTGTGGGGAAGGAAAATATCAGCTCCCTCCGGGTGCCAAAAGCAACATTTTCTTTTCTCAAAAGGTTGATTATGAGTCACGGGCATTCATCTCTGTAATTTTTTTTTTTACCCGATTACATCGATCAAGAGATTTGTGATTGTCAACGGAGGGTCCAGGCGTCCCCAAGGTTTAAGGAACTGTAGAGAATGCATTTTGCTTTTTTTTTTTTAATTTTAAGAGAGGGAGGGGCAAAATATAAAACTCTGGCTGTTCCACTTGAAGGATTATTTTCCCCACGTTTCTCATGAGCTCAGCGCAGTGCAGGCAGTCCCCAATGGCTGATGAGTGCGTGATGCACGAGGGCCACAGCACTTCCTTGGGGCCTCGCTGCCTGGAAGGTGCCTTTCACTAGAGGCTAGTGCTGCCCCTTCCCTCCGTATCTCTGCTCTACCCTGCATCTCGACATCCCGCCCCATCCCTGAGTTGTGTCGCCTGCTTGCCCTCTTGCTCAACCCCCCCTCTCCCCCCCCCTCCTTTGAGAACCCTGCCTGGAGACTGTTCCCTTTGTGACTGTCCTGCCTTTTGGCACCTTGTGCCTTCAGTGAGGAAATGGGGGAAAATATGACTTTGAAGATGGAGGCCAAACTCTGGCCCTTTTCTTTGGCTTTTCACATCATTCCTTCCTTTCCGTGTCTTCTGCCAACGCTATCTTGACTTTGTATCTTTTTTCTGGACGTCTGCATTGGGCTCTTTTTTTTTCCTTAACAACGAACAACAACAAACAACCCTTTTATTGTGGAAAAAACAAACAAACAACCCCTTGTCTAACCCCGCTTAGGTGAAGAAAGAGAACTTGGACAGTCTCCCTTTGAGGACTGCTGCCCTTCCTGACAGAGCTTCCCTCCCCTAAGGACCCAACTCCCAGACTTTTCTGGTTCTCGCTAGGGCGAGGCTCTGTAGCTTTCTGGCTTTCCATTCCGGAAGTGGTATACTGTCGGCTTCCCTTGTTCCAGGAACAGAACCTTCCTTGGGTTTCTTGAAAGGCATACCTGCAGCCCTTTCTTGAATTTGCAGTGGCCTGTGACCTCGCAGACTCGTTGGGACCAGAAGCAAAGGAAAGGAGCCCAAACTCAGTGCCATGGCATCCAGGCCGACTCCACACCCACTAAGCGCTTTGCCGAATTCCCTGCAGTCTTCCATGTGGGCCGGCGACCCATCACTTCTTTCCTCAGACTTCCTGCCTCCCCCTCTTCTCATCTCCCTGGAAGCGGCCACACAGAAGCAATGCGTCTACCATTTACATGCTCTTCTCTCCACCAGAAATGCGACTCTCTCGCTCCTCAACTGAAACGTCCCTGCTAGGGGAATCATCAAAGGGATCTCCCAGTTATTTCCAATCACATTGCCAGATGCGTGTTTATTTAATTTTTTGCCCCCGCATCTGTTTCTCCCTGCAGAATGTAGCCTCGACCATAGATCCTTCCTTGGGTTTGTTCGTGTCTAGATCCAAGGCCTGTAAGGGGACCTGGAAGGCGTTGTCATTAGGCGCTGTCCAGTTGACTCTGACTCACAGAGACACTGTTAGGCCGGGTTGACTAGAGAACAAATCCAGTGACACCCATAGACGCGTAAGAAGGGGCTTTGTGTCAGGAAGTAATTGTATATCAGGAGAGCATCCCAGCCCTGTCCGTCAGTTCCAAGCCAGTCCATCAGTCCCTCTTCAGACTCACAGAGCCACACGCCATGATGTAGAATGCAGGAAGATCACAGGCCGGTGGGTGAAAAGTCTTGTGGATCCCAGGGCGGTGGAAGCATCACAGGGCTGGCACAGATCTCAGCATGGTTCATCAGCAGGAAGGTGGAGGCACAGAGAGTGAGAGGAGAGGTTCTCAGGACCCTCCTTAGGAGAAGGCCACACCCCCAGGCCAGCATCATCAGACTGTGACCTGATTGACAGGCTAGACTCCACCCCTTCACTTTTATACCTTCAAGGTGACACAAAGTGATGTTACCACCATGCACCACAGACAGAAAGAGTGCTCCAGTAGACACCATCCTTACACAGGTCGGGGGTGGCAGCCAGTCGGTCCCTCTGTCTTGTTGATGGTTTCTTGCTGGTGTCCTCCTTTACCAAGTGCGATGTCCTTTCCCAGGGACCGAGTCCTCCTGATAACATGTCCGGACATGAGAGGTGGAGTCTCCCTACCTTCCTGGAACCCACCACCCTTTTTCCAAGACGGATCTGTTTGTGTTTCTGGCAGTCCGCCATCCGCTCACTCCATAGCACCAGCACGACAGTTCCCATGCGCCCGCGCTTTCCCGTGGTTCCTCACGCCTTTGTCCTGCTCCCACAGGCCTGTGAGCTGTCTGAAAACACCACAGCGTGGCCCGGGAGCCTCTCAGTCCTCAAAGTCACATCTTCGCCCTCTGACACTGTCAAGGGGGCCTTTTCCGCAGCTGGGCCCAGTGCCGCAGTCTGTTGCCTGGTTTCTTGACCCCTGCTTCCGTGAGTGTGGATGGTGATCCCAGTAACGTGAAATCCTTGACCACTTCGGTCTTCGTCTTGATGGCGTCTGTTGGCCCCGGGGGTGTAGATTTTTTTTTTTTGTCTCCTCCACAGGCACCAGACCTTGTAACTATCTATCAAATGAAGGACATGGGTGGTCTCCCTCGGTCCTGAACTCAAGTCCCCATGCCACCTGCTGTTAGTGATGCGACCGGGTGCAGATGTTTCACCCAGTCTGAGCCTCCGCTTCCTCACCTGCAGAGCACCGTTAAATCAATCTCACGCAGCTCGAGGAGCATGGCATCCAGCATTTGGCACGCGTGGGCACCGCAAAAGTCATGTTCCTTGTGAACTTGACAGGTCGCCGACACCCCTGCCTGCGTCTTTGCCAAGCATGAGTCGATTTCTCCCCGTGGACCAGATGACTTCCTCTCTCTAGACAAGGAGTGTGGAGTTAGCCATCTGATCTTTCCTTTACCCTCAGAAGCCAGGAAGCCTTCTCCCAGACTAGAGGCAGGCCCCGCCCCAGGCAGCCCTCATTCCCCTTTGGGTCTCTGCATTGTTCTCTTTTTCCTTTCCTCTCCGTGATCTTTGGTCATTCACGCGTGCTTGTTTCTATACTCCACATGTGCTATTCTTCCTCTCACTTGTTTCTTTTTTTTGAGGGCAGGCCGGCAAGGCTTGCTTTTCACTGAGGGGGGTTGATTTCTTGGTCTCTTCCTCCCTAGACAGCCTGGAATCGCTCTTCGTGGTGCCGGACTCCTTGGTCCCAGACCCGAGGGCTCAGCCTGGTCAGGCAGGAGCTGCATGCGAGCCCAGTCTGCTTCGGTCTGTGGGTGCTGCACGAGAATCCGCCACTTCCCAAACACGTTCCCCTCCACCTCCCGCTACTGGCTGTGATGCGGACGGCGGTCGACCTTCTCCCGACTCCCGGCATCTCCTGAGCAACTGGTGCAGAGTCCTCATCCTCAGCCAGGTCACCTTCCAGGTGTCCACCTATTGCCAAGACCCTTTTGCTCACCTGTGCCCATATGCCTGCCCTTCCAGCGGGCTGGGGTGTTTTTTCCAGCATGGATGGTCACAGGCTTGCGGATGACAAGGCCATATTTGATCAGTTTCCAGATTGGCCATTGCATTGATCTCCTTGGGCCAACCAGATTTTCTTCTTGTCACAGCTGGAGGCATCAGCAATTGTGGTGAAGAAAGCTGATGGTGCCCGGCTATCAAAAAGATATAGCATTTAGGCTCTTAAAAGGCTTAAAGGTAAACAAGCAGCCATCTAGCTCAGAAGCAACAAAGCCCACATGGAATTACATATATCTTTTTTTTTTGTACATATGATTATCTCTGTAGGTCTATCTAGATAAGATAGGCTGGAAGCCTGAGCCTACTGTTGGCTGGGCCTGCTACAGCCTTGAGGTGCTATTATTTCTTAACTAACTAACTTATCTTCCTGGGTCTGGGGTAACCCTGGACCAAATTGCACATTCAGGTAGCCTTTGAGCGGTTTCTAAGGAAGACCCGGCCATGTCACCACTTTTGATTATGTCCAGTACCCTCCTGGGTCCTTCCCCTGGCAGTGCACCCAGCCTCCTCGACAGCAGCAGGTATTGACTGCCATGGCTGATGCCTGGACCTCCATTCAGTTGGTCTGGCCAACAGGTATCCCCTCTCCCAGCTGCTGTGGCCTGTGTCCACTTGTGCCAGTGGCACCCCCAGGGATGGTGGCACCCAGGGTGGTGGCCCTGATCTCACCTGCACGTGGTTGAGGCCAGCCAGTGAACCCTCTTGGTTCCTCATGCAGCTCCGTGAGCTTCTCCCTCTCCCGGTGCCTGTGGCAGGTGGGTGAGGGCATGTGTGTGTGTGATGATGGCACAAGCCCCAGTGACATCACTGCTTCGGCGATGCCTCCTCCAACCCCTCGGCTGCCATTGCTGTGGATCCTGGGGTCATTTTGGCATCACCCTGTCCGACAGCGTCAGGGGGAATAGTTCACACACTCTGAGTTATGTCACTGACTTTATCACTCTGTACCTTGAAAGCAGCCCCACTGCATCATGGCCTTTGCTGCCCCTGGGGAACCCAACATAATTGCATGTTGGTGCAGCCAATTATTATGGCCCCTCTAGTCATAATCCCTTATGTGAGTGTGTTAATCCGAGTAGACTAGAGAAACAAATTCCTAGACACGCATGTGGATATAGGGGAAAGGTTTATATACAAGAGGAATGGAACAGTGAGAAAGCATCCCAACCCAGACCCGTCCAAAGTCATAAGTCCGATATTAGCCCATACGTCCGATACCAGTTTATAAAGTCTCCCTCTGACTCATGAAACACGTGCAGTAAAAACATTCCACCGCTGTCAAGGGTCTCCCCATGGCTCCTCTTTTCCAGGGCTCAGGGTGCATCAACAGTATCCATTGGCGGTAGACGCATCTCAGCACTGTCAGGGATCTCTCTGTGGCTCCTCCGGCCCCAGAGGTCTGGTTCCATCAGGATAAGGTCATGTGGCTTCTCCTCTGGCTCCTCCAGTCTCCAGGAATCAGGATCGATCAGCACGCTGTCATCTCAGCTCATCTGGTCGGTAGACCAACTCCAAGAGACTGAGAGCCAAGTCTCTCTTCTCCAATTAGGAAATCCTGCGAGGACTTCCCAGAATTCTCGGGAGAAAGCCATGCCCACGGAGAGGCCTATGGGCTCTCTCCAGATACACAGGCTAGACTCCACCCCTATATCCCAATCATGAAATTGACATCAGGTACACGACTGCCACAGTGACGTATTATCATTTCTAGCTTGTCTGTCTGTGACTATATTCCCATTCTGGGGGGAGTTTCTCTGCCTTGCTAATAGACAGGATTCAGTCCCCACTTTAGAGGGTGTGAATTAAGTTACCACCTGTCGTTTCCTTGGGGTTATGATCTGCCGAAAGACAAAAGGCAGCCTCCACCAGAGGCATGTGTTCATTGTCTGTGCCCCAGAGCTAGCTCAGAAGCAGATAGAAAGATACCCCGGGACCATTGGAAGAAGAGTCACCAGTGGCGTGGAGGTCATGGGACAGAACAAAAGGAGCAAAGAAGTCAAACAGACCAGCGGCTGGGCGCGAGGAGCAGTGTCGGGACAGAGAAACCACAGGGAGAGCAGCGCGGGCTTCCTGGCCCACTGCGGCAGGGGCCAAGGAACCACGTGGGGCAGAGAGGCCGAGGGACTGGGAGAGAGACTTGGCCGTGGTCTGAGGAGGGAGGGATGTTGCTGCGGACCAGTGACTGAGTCCATACTGCTTACTGATCTGACCTTCACTTCTCTAATAACCCCCGCTTGGTATCTTGTCTGTGTGTTTTGCGTGCCCGTCGGGGCGACTCTTTGAGCCACCACAGAAGTAGGGCACGAGGGGTAGGGGGTGGGGAGAATCGTTGGTGTCAGAACAGGTACAGAAGGATGGAAGCGGGTCTGACCTCCGCCTCGGGGCAGGAGGGAAACTGGAAGAGGTCAGTTGTGCTCCCCCCACTTCCTCCCCCGCCCCTAAGCCATTCTCCAAGCACGTAGCTACATGACGTGCTTCCTGCGCCCACCGAGTGTCTGTGGACCTGCGGTGTTGGGCTGGATCCAGGTCTGACGGAGACACTACGGCCCGGTTATCCACCCGGGTCAGAACGTTCTGCTCGGGTCATTGTTGTTCGTTGTTGAGTTGCCTCGGCTTCCTGGACCCCGGGCCACGTGGTTTCCAAAGCTGTGATTTTGAGGATAGTGGATCGTCAGCTCCTCCTTTCAAGATTCCTCTGCCTGGATCTGAAGCATCAACCTGGTGGCCTTTTATCCAGCACTTAGCTGTGGGCGCCACCCAGGGACTCCTTGTCAGGGGCTGAAAATCCCCAGTGTCTGCAGATCAAGCACACCAGCCGCTGGGCAGGAGAAAGATGAGGCCGTCTGTTCCTGCAAAGGTCCCCAGTCTCAGCAACCCAAAGGGGCGGTCCCCTCTGTCTCGTGGGGTCAGCGTGAGGCGGCGTCAGCTTGCAGGCGGTGCACCTTGAGGACTGCTTACAGAAGAGCCAGGCGCTACCTCAGGAGAGCAGGATGTGCAGGGGGGGGGGGGGTCCTCACCGTTGGTACGGACCGGAG
The DNA here is from genome assembly GCA_004026705.1 of Nesogale talazaci. NCBI lineage: Eukaryota > Metazoa > Chordata > Mammalia > Afrosoricida > Tenrecidae > Nesogale > Nesogale talazaci. The sequence goes on along the minus strand of PVJH01012019.1, from coordinate 22,829 downwards.
AAGCCTAGGTGGTGCCCGCTCTTGGAGCACATGTGTCCATTCATCTCCTGGAGGCCCTGCCTCTTCGTCACTGACCCTCTCCTCTACCAAGCACACCCTCCTCCTTTGGAACTGAGCACTTCCGACAACACGTCCAAAGTGTCTGAGACGAAGACTTCCCAGCCTCCATCCTGGGGGAGCGGGGCACCATTCTCTGGTCAGTTCGTGGCAGCTGGAGGGACGCGCTGGTCACAGACACCAGCGTTCAGAGGCATCGCTTCCTCTTGGTCTTCTTTAGCCCGTGCCCGGCGTTCACCTGCAGACGAGGCAGCTGGAAAAGACCAAGGCTTCGGTCAGGGGCACCTGTCTCTGTACAGAGGCCCCTTGACTTTGGATCTGTTCGCGGCTCTCCTGGGGCACTCATGCCTCTGACTGTGAGTGAGCATTGACGAGGGCAATGGCCTGGATGTGCCCGAGGCCTCCCCGCCTCTGAGAGTTTTCCTCTGGAACTGACTGCGGATGGACTCCAGGCCTGGTCTCTGGACGGAGGGAGATGTGTCTTGTGATAGGAGGCGATCAGAAGAACACCGGCCAAGAAGGGTCATTTCTGGCTCTGACGTGCCACATGCCTACCTTCCTCGGCTCTGCCTGGTGCCCTGTGCCCTTGAGTGGCGAGTCTGTGGGGAGTGGGTGTCTAACTGCTAGGGCTGCCTTCAGCCAGCAGGAGGGAGAGCACACATACAGCCTCTGGAAGAAATGCATTCTCTGGGTGGGACTGGAGGTTCATGCCCTCCCAAAGTCTAGAGACAAGGATCTTGCCTTTGTCGGTCCACGAAGACCTACCTGATTTCCAAAACACCCCTAGGGAGAGAGGCTAGCATTTCCCATGTGCTTTTGGGAAGTGGGGGGGGGGGGAGTTACAGTCCAACCCCAATCGGTGGCGGTCATTTCTAGGGGATTCTGTCCCACCAGCGAAGGCACCTGAGACTACTGCACAGGCCGCGTCATCTGTCTCCATCCAGACGTCCCCCGAAAAGAACGTGTGGCCAGGGCAACCCTCATCCTGCTGCTCTGTCCTGCCCTCCCTCCAGCTGTTGCCACAAGCCTCAGCCTCTCTATCCTGTGCAGAATCACCCCGTCCCACCTCTATGGTCTGGGGTCGAACTTTGTAAACCCTTCCTCTGGCATTTCACAGAGCTTATCTCCCCAAAGGACACAGCCCCTTCGCAGAGCTTCTCTCTCAGGGCCGTGTCTGTACAACCTCTTCCGTCAGTGTTCCAGAAATCGAGTCAGCGAAAGACAAAATGTACTCAGAAACCATATCCCGACTCAGACCCTGCAGCTGCACCCTCAGAAAGCCTCATTCCCCTTATCGGTACATATGTCCTTAGCTCAAGCCCACGGGCTCACTGCCAGGCATGACTTCCCTGGTCTAACTCTCAGGCCTTGGAACCACCCAGGAGCTCAAGATGCTGCTGTCTCCCTTTCTCTACTGTCTCTGCCCTTCCCCAAAGTCCTTCCCTACCTCCAATAAAGCCTGTATTTACCTGTCATCCCTAAGTGAGCGCTGCACGCACGGAAGCCGGGACCTCGGTGTTTGTACCTCAGTGACTCTTCGTGTGCTCCTGGCTTGGGTTTGCTCCCGTCAATTCAGCTCGGCAGCAGGACGGCAGAGCTCCACCGCCAAAGCTGGACACGCTCCCACGGATCCACGGGCGACATGCTCCATGTTGACCTCAGCCCTGCCTGGCCTGGTGGCTCTCTGTGAAGGATGGCGGAGACAGAGGGACCCAGGCACCCATCGCCTGGATTTGACTGTCTCTGACATTTGGGGCCGTACGAAGTCAGAGTCTGGGGAAATCGGGAAGTTATCAGAAATGGAATGGAGCCCCTGGCGACCGGTGTCTTCGGCGTGAGTGAGCCGAAATGGACCGGCGTTGGCCATTTTGAGTGAGGAGAACCTCTGGGCATGACGCAGGCGAGGAGAGGGGGGCGGGGCGTGGGAAAGAGCAGGTGGAGGCAGGGTGGTTGTCGCCGTGGCCCCGCTGTGTAGAGACCGTGCCCGGCCCTGTTCTTTGGGTGTGTGGCCCCGTTCTGCTGTTCCTTCCTGAGACGGCTCTGGTGGGGACACTGCCCTCCCCACAGAGAGCTCAGGCCCACAAGTTTGTCCCCAATCCCCAACAGGGACAGCTGTGAAGACATTTGGGCAGGAGCCCAGCCCCACAGGGCCTGGGGTGGCCCCTCCCAGAGGTCACAGTGCAAAGGAAGCGCTTTAAGTTTAGTGTCTTGAGAGACCATGAAATTGGAAGACTCCACAGGAGACTGGGCCACATATGCCCATGGGACTGGGCCACATAGGTCTGCTTGATGGGTGCTGTCTCTCCTTCAGCTGAGCTCCCAGGGGTGTTGCCTCCGGTTGGTCACTGTGTTAGTCCAGGTAGACTAGAGAAACAAATTCATAAATATGCATATGTATATAGGGAAGAGGTTTATATACAAGAGGAATGGAACATTGAGAAAGCATCCCAACCCAGTCCAGTCCAAAGTCATTAGTCCGATAATAGCCCATATGTCCAATACCAATCCATAAGTGACCCGGCCCGCAGGTCATTCAACGTGATGTCCCGATCCGGAAGCCTGGAAACGAAGATGGGCAGGAGACGTAGGAAATGGAGACAAGACAGGATTCTGATCAAGCCTCGTTTATTGGGGCAAAACTCAGGGTATATAAAGCCAATGGTCAGGAGTAAAGGTCACAGCTCATGCTAATGAGGTAGAGTCAACAGGGGCCAATCCTGGATGAGTGCCAAATAAGGGGAAAAAGGCACACAAAAGGGGCTGTAGTCCTCAACCTGGTCCGTATGCTAATGGGGGTATACAGGAGTGAAGCAGGGCAACTTAAAGCAACCAATCACAAAGCTACAATATGATCTAATGGACTAAAGGTTACAACATATGTAAGCACTGTAGGACAATACAAAGGTATAGTGACTAGAATGTAACACAAGCAGAGCAAGCTATATAGTTTATACAAAAGGGTAAAATATAAACTAAACATAAATGCCAGGAACCGACACAGGAAAAGGCTGTGTGTGTCACAGCATGAGAGCATAGCAACGTGTGTCAGTGTAGGAGAGCGATCGCCGGCTCCTCACACAGAAGCCCACTTCAGACTCATGACGCACATGCAATGACGCCAGGAAAACCACAGGCCCGTGGGTGCAGAGTCTTGTCTATTCAGTGATGGTAGAAACATCTCAGCACGGGCAGGGATCTCTCTCTGTGGCTTCTCAAGCATCTCAGCACTGGCAGGCGTCTCCTCGTGGCTCCTCCAGTTTCCAGGGCTCAGGGTCTATCAGCATGCTTCCATGTGTCTTGTCAGTTGAGCATCTTCAAGGGACTGAGCCTTGTGTTCCTATTCTCCAAGGGGGAAATGCGGCTTGATTTCCCAGAATTCTCAGGAGAAAGCCATGCCCACACAGAGTTCTCATTGGCTATCCCCAGATGGACAGGCTCGACTCCACCCCTACACTCCCCATCCGGAAATTGACATGATTAGGGACTGCCACAGTGGATTTTGAGAGAAATCAGGAACCTGAATGTGTATGCGCATATTCTCCCTTTTCAAAGCTGGAAATTCACTTAAAACTCCAAGAACCCACTAGGTGGACAAAGCAAAATACACTTGATGGTAGGCTCGGCCACACCCGAGGGCCTGGGCTGAGAGCAGAGGCCTGGTAGAGCCTCCTTGCTGCACTGGTGCCAGGCCAGGGCCTTGCCCAGGGCCATACAGCAGACAGCACTCAGACTGGTTGCCAGTGGGGTGTCCAGGGTTTGGGGTGGCTGGGGTCTTGTGAGCCTAAGATCTGGGATATCCCGAATGTGGACAGGACCATGGTGAGGGACCAGGCTAGGAACAGGGCTGTGTAGGAATCAGGTTCCTGGAATTCTGGGAGAACTGAGTTGCCCAACAAAATCCTGCTTTCCTCTTTGGAGATGTTCGTGTGTGTGTGTGTGTGTGTGTGTGTGTGTGTGTGTGTGTGTGTATGTGTGAGAGTATTTGTGTCCCTCTGGAGTTTTAAAATTCATTTTATTTTTGGTTTTTAACCCCATTTGGAGACGAGTTTCCTTTGTTGCGGTTTTTAGCATAGGGTGCATTTTGAGCCAGGGGCTGTTAAGGTATAAAGATAGCTGCTTCCATCTGGGGAAGTATGGAGTGCTGGGGGAAGGCCACGCTCCCTGAAGATCACACAGGACCTGAGGGACCAGAACCCTCCTTTCCCGGAAGCCCACAGAGGGAGGAAGCCTTGCGTAGAAAGCTCCTTGCATTCAGACGCCTAGCCTCTTCAACAAGAAAACCCGTTTGTTAAGGGTGTGTGTTAAAGCCTCATTAGATGACAAAGACTCCTAGACCCCTTGACCAGAGCCTCTCCTGGGTGCAGAGTCCTGTCTCCAGCAGCCTCTTTCCCCTTCCAAACACCCTTGGAGTTCCCCAGCTCCTCATGGCAGCCTGGTAACCCAGACCCTCTGGTAACACCCTTTCAGCAGCCTGTTCAGGGCCTCAGGAGCAGAAGAAGCACCTCCTTCTGGGTCCAGACCAGGGGCCTGACCTCCTTTAGATTTCTCTCCTCCCACCCCAACCAGCCCATCCGCAAATGGACCTCTGCCATCCAGATCAATATCCTTTCTAGTCTCCTTCCCCAACCAACGCCTCCTCCCTCTAGCTCTCTCTGCTCTGACCCCAATGCACATGGGCTGCCTTCTCTAGAAGCATCTAAACACTGATGACTTTGCTTTTTTTTTTTTTTCTCAATGAGACCCTTTTTAGCAGCGTGACTGTCAGTACTAATGCAGCGCCTGTGCTGGAGATGCCCTGGCCATGTGGAGGCACTGTGGGAGGCAGGGACAGGGCTGGCTACTGGGAGTCCCAGGGGCCCGTGAAGTGGGGCAGAGGAGGTCGAGGATTAAGAGAAGGTGGCATAGAAGTGGTTTTTGGAGGATGAGGAGGGGGAGCCAGGGCATCTTTGTCCTGCAGGCAGGGAGAGGGCAGGAGTGCGGTCCTTTCTTGCTGTGTGCTGGGGTGAGGACTTCAGGTAGGGTGCAGTGTGGACCAGTGGCTGTTGAGATCCTTCCAGGACTTCAGTGAGGGGCTGCTAATAACCAAGTTGGCAGGTTAGACCCACCAGGCCCTCGGTGAGGCTGTCTGCTCCCATAAAAAGTTGTCACCTAGCACCGGTGATGCACACAACTCTCCTCCAGTTCGAATTCTTTGGTTCTTTGGTGCTTCCTTCTCCCTACAATCATGACCTCAAGTTTACTGTACAAATCGGATTAGACCAGAGCATGCACACTGCTACAGACAAGAGCCCGCAACACAGGGAATCCAGGATAGATGAACCCCTCAGGGCCCACAGGAGAGTAGAGATACCAGGAGGATTAGGGGAGGGTGGGGGGGAGAAAGAGGGAATCCATCATAAGGATCAGTGTAGAACCCCCTCCCAGGGGGACGAATAATGGAAAAGTGGGGGAGAGGCGATGGACGCTGAGGTAGAATATGAAAATAATAATCTCTAATAATTAAGGGTTCACGAGGGAGGAAAAGCCGAGGAGGGAGGGGGAAAGAAATGAGAGCTGATATCAGGGGCTCAAGTGGGAAGAGAATGCTTAGAAAATGATGGTGGCGGCCTATGTGCACCTGTGCCTGACACACTGGATGAATGTATGAATTGTGATAAGAGACCTAAGAGCCCCCAATAAAAGTATTTAATTAAAAAAAAAAAGAGTTGTCATCTTGGGAATCATAAGGGGCCACTGTGTGGTATGGGGTCCCTGTGAGTTGGAATTAATGCCACCTCAGGGTTTTGGGGGCTCAAGGGTGGAGTAGGGGAGAGCAGGCTGGTGTGGTCTGAGTTTGGGGCAGGCATGGCCAGGGGATGGGGGTCATTGTAGAGATCAGGGCAGGGAGGGAGGACGGACAGGACACGAGTTAGATGCATGAGAGGCAGGGTCTTTTAAGGACAGCACAGTGTCCAGCACGCTTCCTCCGGGCTAGAACAGCCCTTGTCCCTACCCAGCATCCCGGTTGGTCATCAGCTTCTCTGGTCAGCAGTTACAAAGCCCTTGGGGGCGTGTCTCTGTGTGCTGGCACTCGGGTGTGGCGGTGTGTGGCTGTTTAGGCCGGGGGAGGGGGTAACATCTGAGTGGTGTGACCTGGAGAGAGTGGGGGAGACCCAGTGTGCCCGTGCCATGAGTCGTGGTCAGGGAACGTGGCGCATGTGCGTGCACATGCGTGGGAGGTGTGGGGGCTGGGAAGGAAGGTTTGACCGAGCATGTGAGTCACCGTGGCCATGCAGGTGGGCGGGGTGGCCCAAGTGTGTGGCTGTGGCTGTCCATGAAAGAATGTGTGTGTGGCCATCTGGGCTTACCTGAGGCCCAGGACGGAGGGTTGGGGGAGACCCGAGGGTCAGTCGGCTGAGAGAGTGTGAGCCTGCCGCCTCTGGGTGTGCACCCGTGGGTGAAGGCGCCCGAGACTGGGTGCCAGCTCTTGCATGTGCTCCTGCCTGTGCATGGGGAGGGTGCATACATGTATTGCATGGTGTGTGCATGCATGTGTGCGTGTATATGTGTGTGTGTGTATACATGGGTGTGTGTATATGTATATGCATATGTACGTGCATATGTGTATGTGTGTGCGCGCGCTCTCTAGGGTCTGCATGGGCCACTCACTGTCTTCCTTCCCGATCCCCCCAGGGCCTGAAGAAGGGGACCATCCAGCACGAGGTGTGCCCGAGCGGGCGGTGAGACCATGGAGCTGCTCTGGACTCCGGCGGCAGTTTGGCTGGCCCTGGCGGTGGCCTTGGTGTGCCCAGGTGAGGCTGCCCCGCCCCAGGACTGCACCGGCATCGACTGCCCGCCCCTGGAGAACTGCATCCAGGAGGCGCTGGAGCCGGGGGCCTGCTGCGCCACGTGCGTGCAGCAGGGTTGTGCCTGCGAAGGCTACCAGTACTACGACTGCCTGCAGGGCGGCTTCCTGCGGGGCCGGGTGCCCGCCGGCCAGTCCTACTTCGTGGACTTCGGCAGCACCGAGTGCTCCTGCCCGCCGGGCGGTGGCAAGATCAGCTGTCAGTTCATGCTGTGCCCAGAGCTGCCTGCGAACTGCATTGAGACGGTGGTCGCCTCGGACAGCTGCCCGCAGTGCGGCCAGGTGGGCTGTGTCCACCTGGACCACAAGTACGCCGCAGGCCACACTGTCCACCTGCCGCCCTGCCGGGCCTGCCACTGCCCTGACGCCGGGGGTGAGCTCATCTGCTACCAGTTGCCTGGGTGTGACGGTGACTCCGAGGGCTTGCCAGCTGCTGCCGCCGCCATCCCTGGGAACTTCTCCGACACGGAGGTGGGTGACCCCGGGCGGCACTACGAAGACCCTTACAGCTATGACCAGGAGGTGGCTGAGGTGGAGGCGGCAGCAGTGGCCCTGGCAGGTGAGCTCCAGGCAGGAGCAGGAGGCCCAGCCGCTCTGGGAGGTGGGAGCCAGCCTCTGTCCACCCTCCAGGGCACACCCTGGCCAGCTGCCCTCCCCAGACCCACAGCAGCCACTGCCCTAGGCCCCCCGGCCCCTGCTCAAGCCAAAGCCAGTAGAAGGATAGAGGAAAGCGCAGAGGAAGAGGAAGAGAAAGAACCGGAGGAGGAGAAGCGGGAAGAAAGGGCAGCCATGGAGCGGCGGACCGAGCTGCCCACTGCAGGCCCGCTTGGGCCAGGTCTGCCAGGGCAGGAGGTGGGGGCAGAGGCCAGGGCAGGGCCTGAAGAGAACCTCCTTCCTGAAGCGCTGCCCACCTCTCCTGATGAGAGGCAGCAGGAGGGAACCAGGCCAGCACCGACATCCAGCGTAACCAGTCCTGCACCCACGCCGAGTGCCCCTGGGCATCCAGCGCAGCCCAGTGTCCACAGCATCCAGACCACATCGGTGCAGGAGGTAGCCCAGGACTTCCCAACCCAAGAGGTACCCAAGCAGCCAAAGATTCTGAGCCGGTCCCAGACGGACGAGGAGGACACCGATCCGAACTCTGTCCACTCGGTCCCTAGAGCCAGCCCCGAAGGTAAGACCCTTACTTTTTGTTTCTCCAGGACACTCTGGCACGTGGGAGCAGTCTGGGGGGTCTGGTCTCTGCCTCTGCCCGGGGTGGGGGGAGCCAAACCTGAGGCCGTCCCTGACGAGGAGGAAGAGGCTTGCAGGCTGCTGTGTGGGCAGGCTGCTCTGCGGAGGCCTCCCCCAGCTCCATGGGAAAGGGAATGGCTGTGTGCAGACAGGGGCCGCTGCAGGAGGGGTGGGCGTTCGAACGGCGTCCCTCCTCAGAGCTGAATGACCCCTCAGGGCAGGGTTGGCCCGGCAGGAAATGTGGAGCACAGATGTCCCGTGGGCCGGGACACAGGCCTCTGGACAGGGTTCTGTTCTCCATCTCTGCTGGGGGCTCTCTGGGGGTCCCCGATGCCCCAGCAGATCTGCCAGCCAGAGGCCCATTAGCACACACACGTCAGACTGCCTCCCTTCCCCACTCTGCCTCGCCCAGGCTGCCGCAGGCCCTTGCCTGCCTGCTGTCTTTGCTGTCCCTCCTGCCCTGCCGAGCAGCCTCCTGCACCAAGGTGCCGGCACCAGTGACTCCCTCTTCCCAAAGTGCTCTTCCAGGTGCTCCTTCCCCCCGTCCCCCAATCCTCAGAGAGGACCGCTGCAGCCCCCACTAGCTGGAAGAACTCTGGCTTCTTATCCTTCTCCGGGTTTTTGGCTCTTAGACCTGAGCCCCCCGACCCAAGTGAGTATGTCATTGGTTTACTTGTGTGCCCTGCGTGTCTCCCTGAATAGTGGACATCTGCCATGTCCCGTGCTGCGCCCAGGTTCCCGAAGCCAGCTGGGCTGGCATGCAGTGGGTGCTGTGTCAGTGCTGGCTGGGTGGAGTCGTCTCTGACCATGCCTCTCCCTCCGTCTTCCCTCCTCCTAGCACACCCCACTTCAACTGTCTGTTGTGAGGCAATGCATGTGTTCACGTGTCCCCAAACACGTGCAGGCAACAGCACCTCTAAGACTTCCCTGACTCTCACCCACTCTGAACTGGGCATGGGCAGACCCCCCTCTCTTTCTCCTGCCCCCCCCTCACTCCAGCTATATAAGGATCCATGGAGGTTGTCCATCATCCCTCTTCCCTGTCCCCCCACCCTGCACCCACAGACCGTGTGAGGCCTGAGAAGGCCCGGCTGCTGGAGCCCTGTGACTTCTGGCCCACAAACCACAAGGCCCAGGCAGTCTCGGAAGGCTCCGCTCTTTCTGTGGCCTAGCCCTGCCCACACCCTTACCCCAGCCTCAGGGGTGTGACCCCAGACAGGTCTCCCGCTGCCCTAGCCATACCCCCTCCTCTGTCCCTGCTCCCTCCACCGCTGGAGCTCTGCTGTGAGTACTCTTGGGGTGCCTGTGAGGGTGGTGGGCTGGGGAGCTCTGTGGCCCATGCATGTGGCCCTGCTTCCAGTCGACCCATGCTGGGGGCCCCTGACCTCTGTGTTAGTGAGTTCTCTGCTCTCCAAGCCCAGAGGCGTGCCCCCCACCCCTGTCCTAAGCTGAAGAGTAGGCCAGGATGGAGGTGGAATGAGTGGACACTGGGAACAGGGCTGCCGGGTTCCACTGGACTTTTGGGCTGCGCCCCGAGTGGTTCCTTCACTTCCTTCCCTGCCCTTGGACCTGGTCTTTGGGCTGGCCTGTGGGGCTGGGAGGTGCTAATGAGCCCCTGAGCAGGTTCTGGGCCAGCTTCCTTCAGGATGCAGATTGCCCAGGCTGCAGCTGCCCGGATTTCTGGAGTGGCCGCAGCACCTATCATCCCAACACTTGCTGCTACTGGCCTTCCTGCTGGCACCCCGGAGAAGGGCTTTGTTCTTTTCTTTTTTCCTTCTTTTATTAAATCATTTTATCGGGGGGCGCTTACAGCTCTTTCATAGTTCATGCATACATCGGTTACATCCTGCACATTTATACGTATGTTGCCATCATCATTTTCAAAACATTTCCGTCCTTCTTGAGCACTTGGTATCAACTCATTTCCCCCTCCCCCATCCTGCCTCTCTCAGGAACCTTTGATAATTTATATATAAAAAAAAAAATCTTACACCAACCGCTTGCTCCTTTCACCCACTTTTCTGTTGTCAGTCTTCCTGGGTTATATGTCGATCCTTGTGAGTGGTGTGAATGACTTTGTTCTCATCAGTGCAGCCTTTTCTTGGCCCTGGGTTGTCTCAAATGCCTTTTGCGATGTGCTTTTAGGGAGGGCTGCGGGAAGATTGGGGCCTTCTCTTCTCCGAGGGCCCCCCTGGGCGAGGGCCTCATGCCTGCAAAGTGCCAGAGTGTTAGAATGAGCTGGCCATGGATGGGGATTCGAGGGGAAGGGAAGGAGGGCCTGCAAGCCATCCGTGGGCCCCGTCCCATCCCTTCCCTCTCCTCCCTCAGACTGCCTCTGCGACCTCTGCCACTCAGACAAGAGGCTTCACGGTTGTGTGCCTCAGTTTCTCCGTCCTGCAAAGCAGTAGAACCTGACCCTGTTCATGGGCTGCTGGGAGGGTTGGAGGGGCCCGGGCAGGGCACAGACTCCGCACAGCGCTTACTGCCTGCTGAGGAATGGCTCTTTCTCACCCCAGCCCTCAGTCCATCCAGATCTTCCCACTGTGCTGGGGGTCGGGCCAGGGAGCAGGCACAGCCTCTCCACCGCCTTTTGTGGTCTCCCAGAGAAGGAAGATCTTAAAGGAGCGCAGCTTTATCCATGGTCAGAAATAGGGTGGGTCAGCGAGGCAGAGGGCGGCTGCTGGTCTGAGCATCCGGGGGAAGCGTGTGCTGGACTGCCGTGCAGGGGGCAGGGCCCAAGGGGGGGGGGTGCGTGCAGGGGCCTGGCTGGCATGGAGGAGAAGCTGGGAGGTTGCTGTCTCCGCAGAGGAGCGGGTGGAGAGACAGGCAGGAGGTGGAGGGGATCCCTCACTGTTCCTGAGGAGGAAGCCAAGCCAGTGCCCCGGGCCCAGCACGGGTGGGGGTCCCCCTTTGAGCCGGAACCGTGCCAGGGCCTCAGGCTCTCTCTGCTGGGCCGTCCCCGCTCTGAGCGAGTCCAGATGTGGACTAATGGAAGCCACGTGCTAGCTCTCTGGGCCGGGAAGAAGGGTCTGACGTCTGTGAGTGCTTAGGGGACTCGGGGGTGGGGTGGGGGCAAGGGGTGGGTTTTCATGGTGGGGTGGCAGTGCTCGCACTCCCCACCTCTGGCCTCCTGGGACCTTGAGGAGAGAGACTCAGGCCCACCCACAGGGACCTGCTGGGAGAGTTGGTGCAGCCCCTCCTGCAAAGGTTCCCAGGCACCTCTGTGGTCCCCCGCCAGCGCCTGCAGCAGCACCCACTGTGGTCCCGGCCTCCCGGGGGCATCACTCAGTCAGAGCTGCGGGGGCTGGGATTCTTGGATACCCAAGCACTACATTCCCTGAGAAGCTCTGAAACCCGTCCCTCTTGGGGCAGACATGCCTGGCACTTGTGTGGGACCCTGTGCTGGGCACATGGGCCCCTCTTCCTCCCATAGCCCTGTCGGCCTGGCACTCATGTTTCCAAGGCAGCAGGAGGGCCAGCACCTTCTCCAGGAGACCCGGAGTCTCCTGTGGTCACTCGTGCCTTTGAGTGCATGAGCTGCGCTGATGGTGCTGGTGGTGTGTGCTGAATGCACTACATTGAAGGAAGCGAAGCCCAGCAAAGCCCACGCCCTCGGGGGGCTTCCTGCTGTTACAGTGCCTGAGTGGGGATGAGGTATGAGTGGAATGCCAGTGTGTGTGTGTGTGTGTGTGTGTGTGTGTGTGTGTGTATGAGATCAGGTCACCCAGGGAGCCTCCTGGCAATGTGGAGGTTGACCATGGTTGTAGGGGCTGGTTCCGGTCCAAGTCCAGGTTTATGTCTTGGGGGCAGGGTGTTAACCTGGTACAGGGGAGCATCTGCAGCAAGAGTTCCAGCCAGAGGTGGGGTTGACTAGAGAACCAAATCCAGTGATACTCCCATATGGGTGAGAGAGAGAATTCTATCAGGACGTACTTATATATCAAGCAAGCATCCTAGACCAGTCCAGGGCAAGTCCCTGAGTCCCATACTAGTCCATAAGTCTGATAGTAGCCTATAAGTCCCTCTTCAGACGCACACAGCCACGCACAGGATGTAGAATGCAGGAAGAGCACAGAACAGTATGTGTGACTCCAATGGCTGTGGACGCATCTCCAGGGCTCCGGGAGATCCCAGTGTGGTTCACCAGCAGGAAGATAAAGACAGAGAGAGGCACGGAGGTTCCCAGGGCCCTCCTTAGGAGAAGGCCATGCTATAAGGAAGTCCCAGCAGACAGCGACCTGATGGACAGGTGAGACTCCCACCCGGCACTGTTAGTTATCAAGTTGACGTGACATGATTGATGTAGGTATCACAAGTTATTTAGTTATCTCATGCTGCTTTCTATTGTGAGGGACACAATTCCATTCATGACCTTGGTGTCTGGTGACTGGCTTCTCTCACTGAGCATGATGTGTTCCTTTGGGGGGGGGGCATCACTGCCTTCTGGTGGTGGGAGTAGGAGGCCCAGCCCTTGCTCCTGTGGAGCTGGAATTGAACCTCCATCCCAGTGGGCTGCAGTCCCGTGCACAACCACTACGCTACTGGGGCTCAGCCCCCAGCGTGGTGTTTTTAAGGTCCATCTGGGTTATTACACATATCGGTATTTTTTTTCTTTCTGCATCACTGCCCTGGTGGGACTAGGAAGCCCAGCCTTGCTCCTGGAGAGCTCCTGCTGGATTTGAACTGCCAGCCCTGTGGGCCGCAGTCCTTCACACAACCACTACGCCACCAGGGCTCAGCTGATATTTTTACGACTGAATAATATTTCACTGTATCGGTCGGCCACATATTGCTTGTTTATTCGTGGATGGACACAGAGGATGTTTTTACCTTTGGGCTATTGTGAACATTTGTAGACAGTTTGTTCTGTGGACATAGATAGCCACCTGTGAGTGGAATTTCTGGGTCTGTGGTCCAGCGTCTCGATCCAACAGGGTCCTGAGGAGATGACCCTGCAATTATAGTAGAAAAGAGACAGAAAGACAGGGCACAGGGGACTGATCTCTAATATCCGGAGAAGAACAGCCTCGAACTTATTAGACAATGGGCTTATGATATAGGAAGCAGGCCTGAAAGCCTCCAGAGGATGTATGCACAACAGAATGGGCAGTGTGTGAATCTCGGCAATCCTGAGCACCCTAGGGGAACACTTCATGACAGGTATTTAAGAGGCAAAGGAGTGGCCCGCACCTTGCGTGAGAGGGATGAGAACGAGAGTGACTGCTCTTAAAGACTGGCATCCTTTGGCGGCTAGGGCGGGGCCTGGCACCCGTAGGCGACAGCTTTGTAGTAGCATTTTAATGGGGGGCAATTGTGGAGACATCGCTCCCGATGGAGAATGTGTTTTGGTGTTATCCATATCTGGGACTGTGGAGGTTTTCCTCTGAACACCAGTGCTGGTCTTCCAAGCCCTTGAGGGATGAGTACGAAGATGAGACCGTTAACATTTTCTTCCAGATTCTCAGTCCTCTTTTGAACCATTAGAGGAATTGCCAGGAGGCTCTTTGTAACGCTGGTGCCATTTACATTCCCCTCAGCATTTAATGAGGGTTCTGGTTTGTCCCCATTGTTACCGGTACTTGTTATTGTATGACTTTGGTAACAGCCTTCCTCCAGGTGTGCTGAAAGCATTGTCCGAAAGCAAGGCTCTGGGAGTTGATGGACGGTTCGGTGACATGTTTCACCCAGCCCATGAGACTCTGTCAGCACTCCTTCATCCAGTCCAGTACATTTAGGAGACGGTTCCTCCGCCAACTGACTGGAAGAGATCTGTATGTGTTTTCATGCCGGAGAAAAGACATGAAAGAGAAAAGGGCGCTCCCCCTCCCACCCAATGCTCAAACGACAGAGCAAGAGCTCGAACACTGCATTGCACGCTGGATTTTGATGCGGCTTATCCAGGGGCAGTTGTCGCAGGACAATGACAAGGAGCAGGCAGAGGTCGGGCCAGCTTCGGACGAGGACCTGGAATAAGGGATCTCCTTGCTGATGTCCGATAGATCTCGGCTGAAAGCCAAGATGTTTCCTCGTTTATTTGATCGACTGTGCCAAGGCATTCGACTGTGCGGATCCTGACGGACTGTGGCCAGCTCTGACAGGAATGGGACTCCCAGAACTGGGCAGTGTGTGTGCTCACGCGGAACTTGTACACGGGTCAAAAGGCCCTTGTGTGAGCAGGACAGCACACCGCCGCGCTGCAAATCAGGAAAGATGTGTGTCGGGGCTGTGTCCTGTCCTCTCACCGTGCTTATTCGCTCTGTGTGCTCAGCAAATAGAGGATCCGGATTAGACGAGGCAGCACGAGGCATCGCGATGGGAGGAAGCCTTCTTAACCGTGTGTGATAGGCAGACGATACGGCCTTGTTTGCCAAAAAGGAGGAGGATGTGGAGATTGAGGGTTGCAGCCTGCGGGATGGATTGCCCAAGCACGGTCAAGAAGACCCAAATCCTCACAACTGGACCAGTAGGTAACGTCATGATCAACCGAGAAAGGGTTGAAATTGTCAAGGAGTTGGTCTTGCGTGGGTCCACACTTGGTGCTCATGGAAGCAGCGGTCAAGCGAAGAAACACGACCCGGTGTGGGGGCCGCTCTGCTTCGCAAGGCCTCTTTAAAGCGTGGCAAAGCAAGGGCGTTACTTTAGGGCGGAAGGTACGCCTGACCCACGCCTCACATGCGTATGGAAGTAGAGCATGGAGTAAAAAAGACTGGAGAAGAACCGGTGCCTTTGCATGAGGGTGCCGGGAAAGAAGAGCATGGACTACAGAAAGCACAAACAAGCCTGTCTTGGAAGAAGTACAGCCAGAGCTCTGTGAGGCGAGGCTGGTGAGGCTTCCTCCCTCCCACTTTGGAGATGTTGTCAAGAGAGTTCGGTCCCTGGAGAAGGACATCATGCTGGTCAAGCAGCAGAGGCTGAAGAGAGTTGGGTTGACACAGTGGGCCCTGACACCATGGTGAGGATGGCAGTGGCTCCCTCTGCTGTGCCCACAGCTCCAGTCGGACGGCACCGGACAGCACAGTGGCTTCTCACCTGTCCTTCCCTTGTATCTCCTCAATGGTTCCTGAGGGTCAACATCTTTTCATGAACTTGCTTTAGAAAAATCTAGAAGACACAGTCATAAATACTTAACCAGGTGGTCCTTAGAGTGGAGACATCAGCCCTTGGTTACGAAGCTTCTAGAAAGCACTTGTAGGAGAAGATAGGTGAAAAGACACTGTTCTTAGGGAATTAATGTTCTTATGAAAAGAGTTTTGACTTCACAGATCCACGAGAGGGTCTTGGGGACCCCCAAAGGCCTAGTTGTTGTGTGTATACTTTCTTTTTTTCCCTTTCACGAATACCACCATGTTTTGCACGTTGTTCCATCCTTCAGTGTCTTGGGTCACCGTCTGTCTCAGAGCTGGAATTCCCTCTCAGGGTGTGGAGAGCTCAATACCATCCATCATTTATAGACATTCAGGTTGTCCCCAGCCTCTGCCGTTAGAAAGTGATTCTGCCGTGAGCATATCTGAGCTCCCATTTTGGTTACATCCTCCAGTTTGGGGTCACCAGCTGTGCGGCTCGGTGCATTTCTTCATGAGGACCAGAGCCGAGCTAGGCGCACACTCAGCGGTGTGGCCAGCCTGGGTGGCACCCACAGTGAATGGGCTTGGCGATCGAGGAGGTGCCTCTGAAGAAGCCATCTCCTGGTTAGCTCCTGCTACAAACGCAGCCATGGACAAGTCGGTGGTGTGCAGGCCCCTCTGACACAGCTTGGACACTGTTGCTTGGCATGGACGTGGTGGCCACTGGCTTGGTTTGTGTGTCCAGTGCTCAGATCAGAAAGCAGAACAGGGGAGGCTTCTACCAGTCACTGCCTTCCTCCTCAGGGGCTGGGGGTAGGAGGTGGGGCTCCTGCGCGGACCTCTAGTCCGTGGACCTCTAGTCCTCTAGTCCTCTAGTCCACTAGCGGACACTTGTGTTTCCAGTTCCTCGGTCCATGCATAACGGTATGTGTGCTTGTGTGTTTGGTCCCATGTTGAGCCTGTCTATGTTGGTGCCTGAGTCCGTGGCAGTCTCTGAATTGGCTACCTAGTTCCCAGGTGGACCCAGCTCGCAGATTCGAGACTGGCCCTGCCTTCACCCACTCTGTGACTTTGGGCAGTTTGCTTCATGGCCTCGGAAGGCTTCTCATCTGTTAGCCGCCGAGATCTCCCCTGTCTTTCTTCCATGTGAAGACAGCCTGTGACTGGCACTTGGTGAGGGGTCCTGACACAGCAAGGCTCCGTGCCCCGCTAGTGCCATGGATGTTGTGCCCTAGCGCTGGTGAGCAAAGGCCTCTGGCTGAGCCGCTGGCTGCCCCCATGCCCAGCCGCCGAAGCCCTTGCTTCTGCCCTCAGCCCTCTGAAGTCCTAGGTGCCCCCATGACCCGGCACCCAGTGGTCTGTGCTGTGGGTCCCTGAGTGCAGGGTCAGCATCATCCTCCTGCAGTCCCCCTTCCCAGCCAGTCCAGGGTTGTGTGGCACTGGAGGCCTTTGAAGCGGACTTCCACCTGGCTGAGGTTCGCACCGTGTGACTGGCTCCTGGGACCGCCCATCCCCTGGTGGACTCCAGGGGAAGCAGGGGAGCCCAGGGGAAGCAGGCCTGGGATGGAGCCCTGCTGGGGAGAAAGAAGCCCAGCTTGCTCTTCTGGAGTCTGGGTGTGAAACAGGCGGGCCTCTGCCACCCCAGGCTAAGTGACCCCTGGCAAGTAGCCACGCCGCCTACATCTGTATGTGCAGGGAGTCATTTCCACCGAGAGGCTGGATGAGCTAGTGTTGGCCAGCACAGGCCAGCAGCGGGCACCAGCTGTCATTTCCCTTCCTGCTTCTGCCAGAGGTCATTCAGCTGGGATGAGGGAGAGGCAGGTTGCTCTTGGCTTATGCAAACGTGTGTCTTTTCTTTCTTTCTTTTTAAAAAATACTTTTATTGGGGGCTCTGACATTTCTGACCACCACCCATACATTCCTCGTGTGTGTCAAGCACCTTTGCACATATGCCACCATCGTCATTTTCAAAGCATGCTCTTCCCACTGGAGCCCTTGATATCAGCTCCCCATTTCCTCTTCTCTCTCTCTCTCTCTCTCTCTCTCTCTCCCCCTCCCTCAGGAACCCTTGATAAGTTATCGATTATTCTTTTTCATATCTTACATCGTCCTCCGTCTCCCTGGGAGGGGGCCTAGGTTGGCCTGTGTGTTTTCTGAAGCGGCCTCCTCTGGGGAAAGAGCCCAGGGGCCAGGTCTGGAGAGGTTCCTGGGAGGGGTCAGGGCCTTCTTCCTGCCTCTATTCCCCGGCCAGTCTCCGAGCCCCCTCCAGATAGGCTGGGATTCCTCGCTGGTCACTCGTCCAGCCGAGTCAGCAGATACCACAATCTGGACTCCGTCTGCAATGGTCCTGCTGGGCTGTGGGCTGTGCGGGGCACCGTGTGCCCTGGACAGGAGAACGGGGAGAGAGGGTGTGTGCCCTGTTCCTCCCCTCACACACCCGGAGAGGAGTGTGCTCACAGTTCCTCGAGTTCTGCCTGCTCCAGTCAGTCTCCATCTCAGGAATCCGCAGCAGCCGTGTGGCCAGGGGTCAGCTTCGACGCTGTGGCGCTGAGTTTTGTTGGTGTGTTGGTGTGTTGGTGTGGTCATTCAAAGAGAATTAAGTCATGTAGATGTCACCTCTCCAAATGACAAAACACTCTTCCCAGAACTGGAACTCCATCCAACTTCATCTTGAGCAAAAGTATAGTCTCCTTGGTACAAGCAGGTTTCAAAACGAGCAGGGAAAGATTGTGCACAGTGCTTCGCGGGGCAGAGAAAGTCGACTGGGGTCTGGCTCGAAACAGGCTTCTGGGTAATGCTTGTGGGGTCACGGCTGGGGTGTGATGTAGTGACTGATTCCCTCTCCCGATGGCAGCCAGCCACGCCTCGGGGCCTGAGCGTTTGTCTGTGGTTCTGTCTGTACTCGCTGCCAAGCTATTTTCCCTCGGGGCTGGCCTGCTTCCGGTTTTCACTTCTAAGGTCCCATTTCTGACGACGGCTGCTAGGTGTAGTCCCTTCAAATCATGGTTTAGTTGTTGTGGAGACTAGACCCAGCAAAACAAACACCGGCTCTCCAGTTTCCACACGTACCGTTTGTGACACCGATCACATCCTCCCTCCGGGAAACCATTCTCCCCCTGCATTTTTGAGTTATCCCGGCCTTCCGATCAGATCAGCAGGATCCTGTCCCATCTTTCGAGTTGCCGTTGTCAATTTCATTCCTCGTGTTGGGTTGCTGGGTGTCAGAATTGATTCCATGGCGGTGTTTGTTCATTCGTTGCTTTTCTGAAATTGTTCTTAAAAGAGCGGCCACTGCCCAAGGCAGACCTGGTTTTGTTTGTGTTTGTGTGTTTTAACCAGCTAAGCTAAACCATGGTTTGATTTTAAGACTTCGGGGGAACTTTTTGGTCTCAGGTGTAAAGACTGTCTCCGGGAGATAGTTTCAGGGATTCTTTCAACTTTCATGGCTCCAGGATGCCTGGAATCGCAGAGAATTTTAAATTTTTTTCTGTATTACACGCACCCCCCACTTTGAGCAGAATTTGTCTCTGGTATCTTTGTTCTTCACATCTTATGATGCCACACCTTTTGAACGTGGCTAAGACCATTTTTGTCCCTGCATCAGGGTAGCATGTTTTGGGGCAAACTCTTTGTTTGGTCAGAGCCAGCCAGCTTCTAATTGATGGTAAAAGTCTGGACAGAAGTCACCCCTGAGCATACCAGTGACAGGTCCGTATCCCTCCTGCTCTTTGTTAGAGAAATATTGGTGTATCCCAAGAACATACATATTATTTTCCTATGTAATACTCGAGACTTTTTATCATTTTACCTTTTACTTAAGATTTAGATCCTCAGTCCCTCTGACATTTGTTTTAGTGTGTGGTATTAATAGAAGGCAAAATAGTTTTTTCTTTCTTATCTAATGGATTGTTAGTTGATCTAACATGTATCAGAAAGGCCACACCATACCCCAGGGTATTATGTTGTTGCGTTTGCCAAGAATCAAGTGACTGTGTGTGGGGGGGTCCATTGTGACACTCTTCTTTCTGGCCCATTATGTGTCTGTTTATACTTGTGTCCGTGTTACACTGCCCATATGATTACAGTGTGAGAGTCATTTTTGATACCGGGTAGTGGACAATTTTTAGCTCCATTCTTTTCAAGATTGCTTTGGTTATTTTAGGCCTATTTGTTTATTTTGCCTTCTGCCGTTTTGGCTTTAATTATTACCCTAGATAACTTGTAGCTGAAAGTTAGATTTGACAGCACTGCTTTTGCTTGTTCTCCTAGGAATGTTATGGCTTTAGTAATTAGGGGTCTTAACCCCTCTTGCATCGGTATCTGGGTGGGATGTGAGGCATAGATTCTGTCGCTGCTGCTTCTCGGGGCACATGGGAACCCAGCTTCCCCAGCATCATCCAATAAAGAAACGCTTCTTTTCCTCTTCAGTGGACTTGGCCCTTCCTTGTTAAAAATCAGTTGAGCCTGGATGAGTGAGTTTATTTCCGAACTCCCAGTTCTGTGTGAGGGCTCTTGGGTCCTGTGGGTGTAGAGTCTGCTTTTCTGTTTTAGTTGCTCAGAGCCTCTTCCCCCTTCATAGAAAGATGAAGAGAGGTTCTCCTGAGTGTGAGAAGAAGGCTGTGGGAATTTTGATTGGGCTTGCATCAGATCTATAGATGGCTTTGGGTGGTATTGACATGTTAGCAATGTTAAATCTTCCAGTCCATGGACATGGGACATCTTTCTGTTTATTTAAGCCTCAAATCTCTTTCAGCAAGGCTTTGTAGTTTTCCCGTACACCTCCTTCCCATCCCTGCTTTGAGCTTTTCCTAGATGTGTTATTCTCTTCAAGGCTCTTGAGAGTGGAATTGTTTCCCAGATTTTCCGTGGCTGCTGCCTAAAAATCCAGCTGACTTTTGTTTATTGACCTTATGCCCTGTTAGATTCCGCTATGATCTCTAGAATTTTTCTTGTGGTCTCTTTGGGATTTTTAAAATATATGTCTGATTGCACTATGAATTTTTAACACGATAGGTTTATGGGTTGGCTTATCGCTATGGGTGGTGTGTAACTCAGACTCTGTAACCTAGGGAATGGCCTATATTTCAATTTGAATTTTGGAGATGCCGCATTTTCAAGGAGGCCACGGGGCAAATATATTTGAACCCTTTGGAAAACCAGCCCAGGTCTTGAGCCTCACTGCTGGATGCCCTTCTCCCTGGATGCCTGGGACTGTGTGAGATTGTGTTGGCTAGAAAAACAAAACCTGTGACGCTTAAAAAGAAAGAACTTGAGCTCAAGCAGAAGACCCAGTCCAGTTCAACTGAAGTCCCTGGGTCGGACGCTAGCCAGAACTTTCTTTGAGTCATGCAGGCTGATGAAGCAGGAGTGGGAATCAAGGAGAAGCCAGGCTGGCGGGTTTAGAGTCACGTGACCCGAGGTTGGGGAACACGGCCGGGCACTGAGGCTCTCAGAATCAGCGCCTGCGTGGGACAATGCGGGAGGCAGACGCAGAATCTCCGCAAGGAGGAGGGCTGAAGGACCAGAGAGAGTTCTCCCTGTCTCTCTCACTAGAGGAGACACCCCCAAAAAGGCATCACTAGACATCCAACCTGATTGACAGGTCGAACCCCCTCCCTCCCTTCACATCGGTTCAAGTTGACACAAAATCTACCCACCTCCGGCCTGTGTTCACATCATAGGGCCAGAGACCCTTATTTCCCAGACAGCACCATTCCCAGGCAAGGGTGAGGCAGCATCCTTGGGGCAGCTTCAGTTCCAACCGCCGTGGTCATCTTTGTCCTCAGACCCAGGTCCCCTCCTTCCTGCACTCATGCCATGCCAACGTCTCACGAAATAAGACGGCCGTCTGAGGACCCCGTGTGAGATCATAGACACGTTCCTCGTTTCCTCCTCCTGGTGTTGGATTGTCTGACTGGGGAGTGGTGATCTCTAGAGGGACTCCTGCTCTGTGGCGCTTTGCTGGGAAAGGTGTCCTAGCCCCCAACTAGGGCAGGCAAGCAGAGCAGGGTGTCTGGGACGTCGCCCCATCCTAGGGGCTGGATGCCTTGAACTTGTGGAGCTAGAGGATCGGCTCTAAGATCTATTCGTCTGGAGCGGCCGCTTGCCCGTCAGCCCTATAGGCCGGGGTGAAGGATGGTGAAAATTATGCTTCTCTGCACCCAGAATTCCTCGCTGGAAGCTCAGAGCGGGGCTTGTGAACTTCGCTTCCATGGAATTAGTGAGGGCTGAATGAAACCTTGAGCTTCCCCTTCCTCCTCCTCTCCCTTCTTCTTGCCCCTTCCTCTGCTGAGGAACAGGCACTCTGAGGTCACATCGCCCAGATCAAGCCTTCTTCCGTCCTGTGGTCAGTTGTTATCACTGGGGCCACAGAGGCTAGGTTCAAGCCTACTTTCGCCCTATGGTCAGTTGTTGTATGGCTTGTTAGCTACTCGTTGCTCATTTGTGCAAAGTTCCCATCCTAGAATTGACAAGATACGATGGCTTCAGGCTGGGTCCCACAGGAAGATCTGTTAGATCAGACACCCAGGTGGTCCAAGAGTGACTGAGCTGTGACCTGGGTAGGCTCAAGGCAGTGCTGGGAGCAGGTGGGCAAGGCGACAACTTGGGAAGGGGGGGACAGGACATGTCCCACAAAGAAGCAGGGGACTATAGAGAGAAGACTTAGGGTTGGGTGACGAAGGAGTGGTTTTAGGGCTGCACTAACCTAAGCACCGAGGTCAGTGTCTGCATGAAGTAAAGAGAGGGGACCTCCACAGGGCCTCTGCCTTGCTCCTGCTCAACTGTTTCTCTGCTGTTCCCAGCTTGTGAGGGTAACCCTTCTTGGGTTTGCCTATATTGGCTAGAAGACAGTGTTGGCTGAGCTCTGAGGTCCCCTTTTGTTTATCTACCTTGCAGGTGTTGTAAAAAAGCATCCAGGGCTGCAGGTGACACCCCCCTCTCCCCAGAGCACAAAGGCTGGGGGGGGGGGGGCCTCAAGCTACCGCATTATCCTGTTGTTTGATCAAACTTCACAAACATCCTGTGCAAACAGGGGCCTTCAGAGCGTGCTCCTTGCCTACCCACAGGTGCAGGGGGTGGTCTGCAGAGTCCCACAGCTGGAATTCTCTAGGGCTTTAATGTGGTGAGGAGGGCCCTGTCAAGAAGGGTCAGGGCTTCCTGCTGGGGTGATCAAAGGGAGATTGGCATTCTCGGCATCTGGCCATCTTTTTAGAAAAGTAGTGTTTATTGAACGGGCAACACTTTTAGGAGATCATAAATAAATAAAGGTTGGACTCCTCCCGAGGGGCACTCACCGTGGCCGTTTCCTGGGACTGCTTCCAGAAGCGGAAGTACCCAAATGCATGTCCAGGCCTCCCTTTGAAAAGACAAGGGATGGCTTTCTATTCCCACGGCCCCATGCCAGGCTTGTAAAACCCTTCCAAGCACATCCCTGAAGCTCTTCCACTGCAGTGCGGGCGGATGTGCCTACTTCGGCCTGAGCCTGGGGGACGCTCATGGACGAGGTGGGTGTCCCCCTGTCCTGGAGCTCTCGGTTGTCTGGGGCCCCTTGCTGTCATGAAGGTGGCTTGTGGTGTGCATGTGCCCACTTCTGAGTGACCTAGGTTAAATCCTTACAGGCGGCGGTGCTG
>PVJH01012018.1:0-66315 GCA_004026705.1 Nesogale talazaci | reverse complement strand
ATGCTTGGCTGGAACAGGGAAGGGAAGGCGGTGTAAAGGGAGGGAAGAGAAAGAGAGAAATGGGGAGAAGTGGTTGGTAATGCTGGTCACAGCCACCAGACACCACACTGTGTGTGCGTAGATATGGCTAAGCCTTGCAAGGGTATGGTGGGGGTTGGCTCATTTTGCAGAAGAGGAAGCTGAGTCTCAGAGAGGCTACACCCTTTTCCCAATGGTGTTGGCCTACCGTGGCAGGGACAGGGGCCTGTGCGGTCACTCGGTGTTGTTTAGCATGGTCTGTGTATGGTGGTACTAGACGAGAATGCCGGCCAGCTCTGGGGGGTGTCTTGGTGTTGATGGCAGCATCTGGACACCCACAACTTGCTGCCGTTGTGTCCATTCAGACTCAGAGCGAGCCCAGAGGACAGGCCAGACCTGCCCCTGCCGGTTTCCAAGGCTTTTCCCTCCTTATGGGAGTAGAACATCTCACCTTTCTCCCGTGGAGTGGCTGGTGACTTCAACGTGCTGACCTTGCAGTTAGCAGCCCAACACATGACCCACACACACCGCCTTGTTTCCTGTGCCCAGGCTGGAACTTGTCCACCACCCTGCTGGGATGCCCAAGGTCACACCGCAGATCGGCAGCAATACTGGGAGACAACCCAGGCTCCCAAGTCCCGCCAAGCTCTACCCCCACCCTCTTACAGGGGCGCCACACACTTCTGAGCATTCTCCGTGCCATCCTCATCTCCCCCCGCCTCTCCTGTTAGACCTTCCACCTTTCGGACCCCCCTCTTGCTCTTCAGCCCCCCCCTCACCTGGCCTAGGAGTGATGGGATGGCCTCTCCTCTAAGCACCCAGACCTCAAGAGGCTGGAGCCGGAAAGGCAGTGGGTGCTGGGTCCCTGGGAGCTCCTGGGTTTCAGCAGCAGGCATCTTGGGGAGCGTGTCCACTTTGGAGCCCAGGGTTGATCATCTGGAAACAGCTGCAGGGTCAACTGCCTAAGTTCTCTCCTCTCTCTCTGTCCCCCTCCCTTTCTCCTCCTGCCTCTCATCTCCATGGAGTCGCCCCCCTTCAGCAGCACGCCAAGGTGTGTCTACTGAGTGTCTCCACTTGGCCAAGCACTCAGGTACGGAACAAAACACACACTGATACCTGCCTCCTGGGGCTTGTTCCAGATGGGGAAGACACCTGGGAACCAAGCAGATCGAGATGGGGGCCAAATGATATGGTGAGAAGGCAGGCAGGGAGGGGCAGGGAGGGGGCTCACCTTCGGGAGGGAATTTCAAGTAGGGGTCAGAAGATGACAGAGGAGCAAGGTCTCAGAAAACTTACAGTCTGGGTCACCCAGGCAGTTACTTGAGGGCCGACATGGCCAGCAGAGCAGAGAGAAGGTGAGAGAGGCCCACTGGGGGAGAAGTTGAATGGACACCCAGGACCAGAGACACTGGCGGAGGGTGAGCAGTAGAATGGACGGGAAGAGAGGGCGCAGACTGTGCAGGGTCTTGAGTACCTTTGACTCTGAGTATGACAGGAGCCGTTGCAAGCTTCTGAGTATAGACATGAGCTAGCCAGCCTGGCCTCGCGCGCTCTCAAAGGATCATTCTGCCTTGTTAAGCAAACAAAGATGAAGGGGCAAAGGAGGAATCAGGGAGCGTGGGGACGTGGAAGAGACTTCTACAGACCCCATCAGACGTGCGGATCATGGGCCCACATGCCGGAAACAGGGGCATCTAGATATGTTCCGGAAAGGGGTATGGCCAGAGAGCTCCTTAGAGGCAAGGATGGCGAGACTTTGTCTCACATACTCTGGACGCGTGGAAACAGGAGAGACTCATTTCTGGAGAAGGGCGTCGTGCTTGGTCGAGTGGAGGGGCAGGGGAAGAGAGGACTCTCGGGAGATGGATGGACCCCGTGACTGTGAAGCTCAGGAATAATCATGAGGATAGTGAGGGACAGGGCAGCATTTTGTCTTGCCCGGCCTCGGGTCTCTGTGCGTCAGGAGGACTGGCGCCTGGCAACAACGACGAGATGCATTCTGGGGGTGGGATAGGCCAATGAAGTGGACGTCAAGTATGAAAGCGGGCAGTACCAGAGATGATTCCGAGCCTTTTCTCCCAGAGTTACGAGAGGGGATGGTGAGGCTGGCAGGAGGAATACTGAGTGCTCCATGAGGAGCACTGGCTTGGCATGTAGTGAGTTTGAGAGGCCTACGTTGCAGTCAAGGAGAGATGTGGAGGAGGCAGAGGCGTCCTCACTGTGATACGGGGATGTTTGGGTAGATACTGCTAGAGAGTCACGAAGTGCAATGACATCACCCAGGGAATGAGTGTTGATAAGGGTGAGACACGGCACAAGGACAGAGCCCAGGGACAGTTGGGTGCCTGGAGGTGGAAAGAGTTGAGGCAGGTCTGGCTAAGAGGACAAAGAAAGAAGCAGGCAGTGCAGTGAGGAGAAAACGAGTGAGTGCAGTGTGCTGGGACCCAAGAAGACAACAGGCTCATGGGAAGAGGGTAGGATCAAGCGTGCTGCAGAAAAGCCAAAGTAAACGAGGACTGAGAAGAGAGTGTTGAGTTGAGCGACCTGAAGAACACACTGGCCACCTTGACAAGGCCTTCTCGTGTGATCAGTCCATTTCTTATCCCTCTTACACAGGCAGCCTGCTAGCTGGATCTAGAGAAAACAGGGCAGAACCAAGCTGAAGACAAAAACACACATCCCTTTCTGAATAGAATCTCAGACTTGCAGTCAAATAGAAGTCTTCTTCACTCCTGCCCCTAACACTGGACAGGCAGGAGGACCTAGAACTTCAGGAAAGAAAGAGGAAGCACCAGCTTGTCTCTGAGGCGTCTATGATAATCACATCCAGTTACTTAGAAAGTTCCCTCCTCTATCTGGTGCCCTGATGCCTTGTGTCTCTCCATCCTAACCCACAATTAATTCATCAATAGTTCAAGGAAGGGTTGTTTTGGTGTTCGGGTATATTTGGAGGGCATGTTGCTGTCCATGCAGATGTGTGGCCGAATCATAGGCAGAATTTTGGCCTTACGCCACATCACAGCAGTGTCAGTCGGTGGAAGTCAAGGTAAAATATCCTTTGCTCTCATGAGGCTAGACTCTCTCCTCTCCGAGTCTCCCACACCAAGCAGACTGCCCTGATGGAGCAGCCGCTCAATCGTCGTTACGAGACTGAACGCAGGGTCCCCTCTGAGCATCTCAAACGAGTTACTACTGTGGGTTCAGCCTTTAGGAGGTCAGTCACACCAGATCACGGGGAAGAGAGAAACACAGTGTAGGGTGTCCTACTGATTCCATCCATGTGGATCCTGCCACACCACGTCTTACCTGGAGTCTTGTAGACCCTGCCTCTCTTCCGTGCTTCCCCTGGCCCCCAATCTGGTTAAGGAGCTGAATCTGTGTAGAGGTCTCCTTTGCCAGCCTCTGGCGGGAGCGGTTACCATCCTAACTTTCTGGTGGTTAGCCACTCTTAAAGGCAACAAGGTCTATTGGCTTTCTGATCAAAGGAAATGAATGTCCCCATAATGGCCATTGTGGTGCACTTGTGGGGGGAAAAAGAGGACTATAATGTTGATGTGTTTATGAGCTGCTAATGTTTATAGGTTTGGTGTGGTAGGCCTGATCCCGAGGAGAACAGGTGTGTCTGAGATTATTAGCTCATGCTTAAGGAGGTTACCGGGCATAAAGAGTTTCTGCTAACGACCCAAGCTCATAAATGCCTCCGAATGGCTTTTCCCCGTTTTTATGGGGCCGGTCCTCGGATCCCCACTCACATAAAAGGGTAAGCGGAATCCACGAGCCTCAGACGGACTCCCGGCTCCGGCGCGCCCCACTCCGCACTCACTCCTTTGCTCCGACCAGAGAACCAGCATGTCGTGCCGATCCTACCGTGTCAGCTCTGGCCTCCACCGGGTGGGCAACTTCAGTTCCTGCTCGGCAGTGACACCCCAGCCCCTGCACCGCTTCCGGACCAGCACAGGCTCCTGCAGGAACGGGCCTGGATACCGGGGCCTGGGCGGCTTTGGCAGCTGGAGCGCCACCCCCCTTGGGCCCTGCTCACCCCGCATGGCGGTGGGCCGCCCTCATGTTGCTCGCTGTGGAGTCGGCTTTGGCATCGGAAGTGGGATGGCCGTGGGTCTGGGTGCCTGCGGAGGCGTCGGCCTGGGGTTTGGAGCCAGCAGCGGCCGTGGCTACAGTTTCGGTAGCCCCAGCTTTGGCTACCGATCGGGAGGCCTCGGTGTCCCCGTGGCCCCGTCGATCACCGCTGTGACCGTCAACCAGAGCCTGCTCACGCCTCTCCACCTGGAGATCGACCCAAACGCCCAGAGAGTGAAGAAGGATGAGAAGGAGCAGATCAAGACCCTCAACAACAAGTTTGCCTCCTTCATCGACAAGGTACTGAGGGGAGCTGACTAGCCGGGTCTGGGAATGATGGGAGCTGAAAGGCCCTGTCCTCCTCTTTCCCTGGAGAAGAGCTGCCCGGCGTCTGGGCTGCCAACCAACACCCAGATCCTCTAGGAATCAAGGGGAGGCATTTTTCTGGGCCACCTTGCTAGGGAGCAAGGACAAGCCCACCTGATGGCACAGATTAAGGCAGCGGCTTTTGTCTTCTGGAGGTCAGGAGACCATAGGTTCTTTGGACCCACTGGCATCTCCCATGGGATCACTTAAAAAAGTCTCCCAGACAAGCGGGAAACTTTAGGTCTGTAGCCAGGTGCTGACTGGTATGATTTGGAGAGGTTTCATCCTCTGGAAGCTTCCTGCTCTTTCTGAAGGAGTCATCGCTTCTGAGGCTGAGGGGCAACATGGGCACAGGTCGACGAAAATGGAGAGTAGAGTCATCTAGTGTAACAACATGCTATCATCCTCTGCATTGTTTTATAAGGAAGTGTCTCTTTATCCGCGTCTCTACAGCGCAGGGTATTTCCTTCGATGTTCTGTTTCAGGTACTGTGGGCTCAAGCATGAGTTGTGTAGACTCTTCCGATCTGTGGAACTCGGGCAATGAGTCTGTTCACTCGGTGTGTGCAGCATGCAAACTGGACTCAAGCCCCGAGAAAAAAATAGTCGTTTTTTAAGTCAGACCCCTCATTCGCATGAAATAACAGCTGCCCGTGGGTCCAGCTGACCAGGTGGGGAGAACTAGGAGAGAATGACCACTGGTCGTCCCTGACCTTCAGGCCACTGCCAAGGAAGGGACAGCAATAATCCAGAAGGAGTGACTTCACACAAGCCATGTCTCCAAGGGGCTGGGGTTGGATTTGAGAGTGGAATTGAATCTGTGAGCTCCTGCTTTCTCAACTCTCACCAGAGGGTTTTGGAGCCCATCGTCTTGGGTTTCCCCACAGCGCGGTATGTCTCAGCCAGTGGAAGGCATATATATCTGGGAGGGTGGCATGGGTATGATTTACAAGGTGACATTTCTCACCTCTTTATGCTGAAGCCTCACCCCACCCCACTCCTCCTGCTCTGTGGAAACGGATGGCTTCCCATTTTGAGACACAGACAAATCAACAGCAAAAGCAGAAGCCATCCTTTCTAACTTCTAAGTGGATTGACCTTAGCCTTGTTAGAAGGGAGAAGGATAAAAAGTGGAATCAGATGTTTGGGCTCGGACACATCTCCTTGTAGCCAAACCCAAGGCTCAGGAGGGAGCGTACAGGCTTGTCCTTCTCACGTCTAGCAAGAGAGAGAGACGCGGGCATCAGTGGAGGAGAGAACAACCTCACTCTCAGGAGAACTGGGTGACGTGTAAGTGGTGCCCAGTTGCAGTTTCTCTGCCTCTGTGGATTTAGGTGCGGTTCCTGGAGCAGCAGAATAAGCTCCTGGAGACCAAGTGGAGCTTCCTGCAAGACCAGAAATGCACCCGGAGCAACATGGAGCCCCTCTTTGAGAACTACATCAACAACCTTCGGAGACAGCTGGACACAGCAGCTGGGGACCGGGCCCGGCTGGAGGCCGAGAGGAACCATATGCAGGATGTCCTTGAGGGCTTCAAGAAGAAGTGAGTGCCTGCTTGTCTCCACACAGCGAGCGAGGATGGGGGTGGGCTGGACCCAAAGCAGTGGTCCAAGACAGATGAGAGCAACTCAAAGATCCGGGCTGAATGAGGGTTCTATTCGCCAGCCTGGGGGCAGGCAGGGGTGGGGGATAGGGACCTATAAGATGGGATGGGTTGGTATCATCTGAGTTGCTCTTTGGAAATAAGAAGACTTAGAATGGAGGTTGGTTGTCCATTATCTGGAGTCAGAATCTATCTGACAGCAGCAGGTTTGGGTTTGGGGATCACTAGTCTACCAGTGGGAATCTGAGTGAGTGAGGTGTCAGAAAGAGGGGGTCTCCGGCTTGAAAACAGTCATCAGGTTCAACCTGACATCGAGTCTTCTTTCCTTCTGGAACGGAGCAAGGGTCAACAAGTCTTTTCTCACAGAGGAGCATAGCAGGGGTCCAGCATTCCCGAGCCCAACACCCCATCTGAGAAAGTCGAGGGGGTTGGGGAGAACTGCAGTCTACTCATTCATGAAAGGAGCTCCAGGAGGGAAGATAGCAAGGGGGTGGTGGCAAAGCACCCTGTTCTGGTTGGAGAACAGAGGCCTCGAGAGGTCCACTTGGGAGTCAGAAGGAATCGACTCAGTTTAGAGCAATAACTCCCCGCTTCTCCACCCAGGTATGAAGAGGAGGTGGGCTTGCGGGCCTGTGCTGAAAATGAGTTTGTGGCTCTGAAGAAGGTAAGTGGGGAGTGAGCAGCCGACGCAGATGTCTTCTCCACATGAGCATATGTTCCTGAGAGGGTCCAGGGAACTGCCAGGCAGCTGGGCGGAATCTGAGATTTCTCAGGTCACATGGGGAGTAGAATCCTCGGGTCAAAGAGTTTCCCTTCAGAGGTTGGATCAGGCCACCGATGATTTTGGAGAGCAGAGCCCCCCACCCCCATGCAAAGATGACCCGTTCAAGGTCTTGGATCATTCACATGCCTCCTTGCCTCCCAAGAAGCCCGTGAACCGAGGCTGGATTTAGGGTCAATTTCCATATTCTAGCAGATGGAAGGCCACTAGCCACCTCTTTCCCCCTGTGAGTTTGTCACCCATTCTGAAAACCCTGTGGGCACTGACCGGCCCCTCCCATCTATCTCTGAACCGACCAATGGGGGAAGGGGAACCAAGCACAAGAGATGACGTCATCCTTCTCTCCTTTGTGCAGGATGTGGACGCCGCTTTCCTGACTAAGTCTGACCTAGAGGCCAACGTGGATACTCTTGTGCAGGAAATTGAGTTTCTGAGAACCCTGTACATGGAGGTGAGGAGTCATGCTCTTGAGGCTGTTTTTGGAACCCAGTGCTTGGCCTGAACCTTGAAAAGGCTTCTTTTCTGGAATGGCATGTTTTCAAATGAATGACGTCAGCATCTGTTCTCCCAATCATGCTGACGTGCTCTCTCGATTGGTGGTGTCCTGAGGGCACAGTAAGTAGACTTCACAGTCCCCGGAGGCAGGTCTTTGAATTAATCCTTGGGTCTGTAGGATCCAAGTTTCTACTGGCCAATCCAAAGGCCAGGATCTGGGAACCAAAGGTCCCATGTGCCAAGCAAAATCTCTGGAAAACCGATTTGCCAGGAGATCCAAGAAACACGATGAGTCTGGTCGGATAAGCCAAATGGCTTAATGAGTTTTGCTCTTGAGTGGTCCGTCTCCTATGGACCCGGATGGAGCTGAATTCCTAGCGCTGAGCGCAAAGGCTGGAGAAACCACCCCACCTTATAAGCCAGTTCCCAGGCCTCTGGCTGCATGAAGAACTTGGGATAGAGGAATTCCTAGACTGGGAAGCCCTATGATATCCTCAGACCACCACAATCCACAGCCAGCACAGTTGCTTGTGAAGCAGAAATAGATACAAGTTCATGCCCTTGAATGGTTTCCTGTCCCCTCCACTCAGTCTCTGGTGCATCATCCTCTCCATACTGGCCTAAGCCATGTCAGGTAAGTACTAGGTGGGGATAGTAAAGGGTGCTTTCCAAATGTACCAGGAGCATCCAAAGGCCAAGGTGAAATGGCTCTCAGATGTGCCTTTACCCAGCCTTCTCTTTAGATCGTCTCCTGTCCGGCTCTGCTCTAAACCCCAGAGCAAGAGCTGGCTGCCGTGGGCTCTGCTTCTGACCATTTAGAAGCCTCCGCACCCCAAGGTCCAGTCTAGGTCACCGAATAGGACCCTGAGCCCCTCTGTCCCGGTCCTCTCTCACAGGAGATCCGGCTGCTGCAGTCCCACATCTCAGAGACATCTGTCATCGTGAAGATGGACAACAGCAGGGACCTGGACCTCAACGGGATCATTGCTGACATCAAGGCCCAGTACGAGGAGATCGCCAAGCGCAGCCGGGCTGACGCCGAGGCCTGGTACCAGACCAAGGTGGGCAGGGAGGCTAGGGACAGGTGGCGGGCTCGTACACACCAGCGTGGGCCCCGCGGAGGCGTGGGTTCCCTGACTTCATGGTGCCTGTGTCCGTGACCTGACCTCTGTGCTCTGGGTACACCGCCTCCCCCAGTATGAAGAGATGCGGGTGACGGCGGGCCAGCACTGCGACAACCTGCGCAGCACACGGGATGAGATCAACGAACTGACGCGGCTCATCCAGAGGCTGAAGACTGAGATTGAGCACGCCAAGGCTCAGGTGGGGAGGGGAGCTCGCGGGCAGGGGCAGGCCCTCCAACGTTGGGGAGCCCCAAGTCCGATGCTGTAGAGCAGGCGACCAAAACCCCCAAACAGAGGGGTGGGGGTAGGGATTCGTCCCAGGAGACTTCCTGGAGGAGAGAACGTAGCAAGAAGGAGAAGCCTGGGGTATGGAAACTGAGGCAGGAAAACCAGGTTCACTCTGGACCCAAGGGTCTTGAAGCATCAGAAGTCAATACAGGCAAAAGGGAAGGAGAGGAAAACTGTGTGTCCCTTGATGCCCTCCACACGCAGTCACCGATCTGGCCCGGAGAAGCTCCTCCCCCGACTGGGCCTCTCCAGTGATCCCCCTGGCTCTTGCCAAAGCTCACCAGCCATCTGCCCTCCCTGCAGCGTGTCAAGCTGGAGGCGGCCGTGGCCGAGGCTGAGCAGCAGGGCGAGGCAGCCCTCGGTGACGCCAAGTGCAAGCTGGCTGGGCTGGAGGCCGCCCTGCAGCAGGCCAAGCAGGACATGGCGCGGCAGCTGCGGGAGTACCAGGAGCTCATGAACGTCAAGCTGGGCCTGGACATCGAGATCGCCACCTACAGGCAGCTGCTGGAGGGCGAGGAGCACAGGTGAGTGTTCTCGGTGCAGCTGGAGGCGCTGAGGTCAGAGCTCAGCATCTGGAACGCTGGCCAAGGAAAGTGGGGGAGGAGGTGGGCAAGGGGAAGTAGTGGAGAGGTGCTGAAAGGAGCAATCTTGAAAGGTGATGATACTTTTCCTGCAGTCCTCCTTCTGAGAAGGTCTTGAGGAAGGGTTACAAGAAGACTCTGGAAGATTTGTGTCCCCCACCCCCCAATGCAGCAAAACCCCAGGGCGTTTTGTTTGCTCGGTTAATTTGTTTAAAAACAGATTCCCTCAAATATTTGGATTCCATCGTTTGGAGGCCAAGGCCCATGTCATTTTTTTAAAGCCGGGATGCACAGCCAGGGTGAGAGAGGCCGGTTCACTTGACCTCTCAGCCAGGAGAGTCTTTTGTGCAGCACGTAGGTGTGGGGGGATCTGACATGTCTCTTTCTCTCCCCAGGCTCTGTGAAGGCGTTGGACCTGTAAACATATGTAAGAACCTTAAGTCTTTCCCCTGATCCCTTTCTCTCCAAATGACCTTTAAGCCCAGCTTCCCCATGGGGTCAGGAGCCTGCCCGGAGGACAGCAGAGTGGGACTGGAGTCCGGGGAGGAGGGACCATGGTCTGGGGGCACGTCCTTCGGCAAGTCTGGGAACCGGCCTTCTAGACCCAGAGGGCAGCATTCACAAAGGTCTGCCAGACAGTGGCCTTGTCTGTCAAGGGTCAAGGCCAAGGCTGGAATGGGAAGGCCAGTGACAGAGAACCACTTGGGCCCCGCCTAAACCCAAACCAAACTCACCTTTCTGATATGTCCCAGGTATGTAAGGTGAAGTCTTGCCTTCCTTGTCTCTAAGGAACACTCCAGTCACTCTTCATCCCCACTGCTAGTGACCCCATGGGACCAGGCATTCCTGCCTGTCCTCTGGAGAAGAATATTAAACATACCTTGGACTGCAAAAAGCGGGGGTGGGGGGGGGCGGGGGGGAAGCTATGAGTCTGTGTTGGCTGGAGAGTAGTGAGTGAACGAGCCTGAAGGTGAACAGATGTGAACACCATGGGGCCAGGGCTCCCAACTTTTTTGTCTGTTGCTTGTGTTGACTCTTGGAGTAGCAATTGACAATCAACGTATCAATGAGTCCACGCACATGCCTGGGGACCCCACCAGGTCTTCCTTGCAATCTCAGTGTTTGGACGTAGTGAAGTCACAGCCATTGACCGAAAGACAATAGACAATATAGACAATAGGGGTCACTTCTATCCAGGCCATTTCTGGCCAGCATCCTAGGTTGCCTTTCCCAGACACCAGACCCCCACCTCCACCCCTAGGTCAGGTGCAGTCCCAGCTGAGTCCCTGGCACGAGCCTGAAATGGGCAAGCTCTCTGACGGTTTCTTCCTCCCACAGCTGTGAGCAGCTCCCGGGGTGGCATGGTGTGTGGCACCGAGCCCTTTGTCTCCAGCAACTCCTTCTCCCGTGGAGGGGTGGCCTTCTCCGGTGGAAGCAGGGTCCTGACTTCAGGCAGTGCCTGCGGCTCAAGCTTGGGAGGTCCCCGGTTAGCCATGGCTGGAGGTGACCCGCTGGGTCCAGGCTCCCGGGCAGGCTCTGTGCTAGTAGGTGAGGCTTGCGCTCCCAGCATCCCCTGCCCTCTGCCCACCGAGGGGGGCTTCAGTAGCTGCAGTGGAGGCCGTGGAAGCCGTAGCTCCAGCGTCCGCTTTGTCTCCACCACCACCTCCCGCCGGACCAAGTACTGAGAGCTGACCCCTACCCAGCCACTGCAGAGAAGAACCAGCCACCACCCCCTGTCCCTGCCCCCCAAGGTGCATGGACTTGGGCTGCAGGGTCTCCAGTCACTCCTCCTGCCAGGAAGCTGCCAATCAGTCACTGGTAGATACTCCTCCAGCAACCCCTGACTCCCCATTCCCTTTCTTTGGGTAATTCATCAGCCAACAGGACAATATCCAGAGATGCAAATTTAGTAGACAATAGAATTACAAAACTCAGCTCAAAGGAGAGAGAAGCAACAGTTCAAAGTCAAAAAGAATGTATTTGGGCATCATTATCATCATCACCACCATCATCATCATTATCATCATCACCATCACCATCATCATCACCATCACCACCACCAGCATCACTACCTCCATAATCACCATCATCACTACCACCATCACCATCTTGATCACCATCACCATCATCATCATTATCATCATCACCATCATCATCACCATCACCACCACCAGCATCACTACCTTCATAATCACCATCATCACTACCACCATCACCATCTTGATCACCATCATCATCACCATCACCATCAACATCATCTTCATGATCATCACCATCACCATTATCATCCTCTGGCTTTGGACTGAATTGGAGAATGGAAGGTTGACAATCCAAGCACAAGCATCATTAAGCCACCATCATCTGCTTCTTCCTTCTCCCTTTTCCTGGCTCTCTCCTTCTCCTCATGATTCCCATGGATCCAAAGTCCTTTGGTGGATGGCCCAAAGGAGGCCCAAACCTCTTGAGATGGTTCTTCTCCCAGTGGCACCTGGCAATTTTTCTTCCTGGGGTATTGATTTAACCCCATAGGTGGATGGGGCACAAGTGGAGAGGTGATCTTTGCAGCACCCAAGTGCCCCTGTCCCTGTGGGGTAAGGCCCAGCCCTATCTGGTGTAGGGAGGTTTGTGTCTTGTAAGCTCCAGACAGGGCTGGGGGTGAGGGTGGGGTGGCTGTTGATACTACTCTTTGTGTTTTGGGGTTTTCAATAAACTTGCTGAGCTAACTTCACAAAGACTGAGGCCTCTCTTTCTGGAACACACTGAAATCAGGGAAGGTTATCACCTAAACACCAGCCAATGAGGTCACCCTATGAAGCCTTTGTCAAGGGTGGAGTCTGGAGTCCTGGGAGAGACACTAAAGAAAGAGGCTTTGGGTTCTTTCCTAAGGGAGCTCATAGTCTAGCAGGGGAAGCAAAACACATAGCACAGATGTGAAAGCGAGGGCCAAATAGCTTTCTTCTCTCCAGGTATTCCTCACACTCAAAGGTGTCCTCTTCCCAAGCAAGGCAAACCCAACCACCTGTTCCCCAATCCCCAACCAATCCAGCTGCTCTAGAATCATCAGGGACTGTGTAGTCTTTCCTCCCCACTCTTATCCCCATCTCATTAGTTCACCATTCTGGGTGGCACAGTTTGAGTTTGACTGCTCTGTACTCAAAAACCAACAGTGGAAAACTTTTCTGATAACCTGCTCCCCTAAAAATTATAACGCGGTAAGCCTTATGGTGCTCCATTCTACTTTAAGTCATGGAGTCACCACGCTGCTAGAGATCTTTCTCACACAGAACACCAACCATAGAACTCTATTGTCTTCCTAAAATGATCCAAACGCCTTCAGATGACATGCAAGCCCCTGTGATTGGTCTATGCACGTTTCACCGCCTGTCATTCCCTGCATGCACCCCACTTCCAACGTCTCATTGTTTTTTCAGTCCTTCAAGAAACATTTGATAAGTGACTAGTGCACAATAGGCAGGATTCCGGGGGAAATACCCGTGGAGAAGATTTGGGTCTTGCCCTCACAGAGCAAGCACAGTCTAATAGGCAGATTAGGACACAGGCAAGGATGATGCAATCTGCTAAGGGCTCTGTCTCAGGAGAACCAGTGCTACGGTGAGAAGAAGAGAAGCCCAACCCAGACTTGGGGCACCACCCAACGCTTCCTGGAGGATGGTGCATGAAAGATGGCAAGTCTGCTTTATGAAGAACAGGAGGTAGCCTAAGCAGAGATGACAACATATGCGAAGATAAAAGCTTAGGGAGAAGATGGCAAGCTTGGGGACCTGCCTGGAGTTGAGTATAACGTTAGCATAAAATAAAAGAAACAGCACAATGTTGAGAGAGAACTCAGCTAAGGTCTCCTCGTGAGCACAACCAGAGCCATCAGGACACATATTTCCAATAGGAGTTGTTTGCTGGTCTTATGGCCTTATATCAGCACAGCCTTAAGTCTTTGAGGGCGGGAAGAACATCTTTCACCTTGACATCATTTGCTTTGTCAGACCTCAACCAGCACCCTTAGAACCTTTCGGTAGCTTTGTTCACAGCTTAAGGCAGCTTAACTGCCACAAGACAAGTCCACCAGGCCCTTCAGACAGCAGTAGCATCAAAGTCACCCCCATCTGGTATTGGTGGCTCTCTTCAGTCCAATCTCCATTTATGCTGGGCCAAACCAAACCCCAAAGGGACTGCCATTGAGTCAGTACTCACACAGCATGACCCTCTGGGACAGGGGAGAACCACCCCTCTGTGAGTCTCTGAGACTGGAACTCTACACGGGAAAAGAAAGCCCCATTTTCTTTCAGAGCAGGCAGTTACTGCCATCTCAGCCCAATGCGTAACCACTACCTCACCAGGGCTTCTCAGTTCTGGGCCAGTTACCAGCGTAGTGTCTCAACTCCAGATTCACTGTCTGCTCAGGGAAGACAGATAGGTTCTCTTTACAGTCTCCCTTTGCCAGCCAGCACCCGGCATAGCTTTGTCAGTAGATACTGAATTATCCTTCGGGAAGACACTACTAAGAAAGCTAAATCAGAGAAATAAAACAGAAGACAAACAGTAGGGTTGGAGAACATAATCATTACATGAAATAGAAATTATCTAAGCAGAGCCATGAAATGACAGAGATAGTCAGATTGAGCTTTCTAAAAGCTATTCAGCTATATGGGGCCCTCAAGACACTATGATACACAAGATAATTGTCCTCAATATGAAAGACATTGGTGGGTCCAAACTACAATGCGGGGACCAGATATAATATGGAGACAATCTCAAAAGAAAGCCGAAGTGACTCAAGAATATCAGACATCGATTTCGGGCATAGTGATTGAATGCGGGACTGCAGCCCATGGGGTTGGTGGTTCAAATCCAGCACAGCTCTCCAGGAGCAAGGCTGGGCTTCTTACTCCCACCAGGGCAGTGATGGCAAAAAAAAAAAAAGTTGCACAGACATTGATATCAGACATTATAGCAACGAAGAGAGACATTATATCAAACTAAGAGAGTCCATATATAGAAGATATAGCAATCCCAAACATGGTGTCTACCTATGCATCTAACAACAGAGCTTCAAAATTTATGAAACATGATATGGTGATAGAAATGAAATGGGAAGTTGCCGAATCCACAGTCATACTTGAAAATTTAAGCCCTCCATCTTTCAGTAATTACTATAACAAGCAGACAGGAAGTCAGTAAGGATATAGAAGATGAATAAAATCATCAACGGACCTGATCTAACTGACATTTCAGAGCACTAGCCAAACAGAAAATACATTTTTCCCCGCAAAAAAATGAGTAAAGAGGGCTGAGCCCCAGTGGCGTAGTGGTTGTGCGTGGGACTGCGGCCCACTGGGATGGAGGTTCGATTCTAGCTCCACGGAGCAAAGGCTGGGCCTCCTACTCCCACCACCTGAAGGCAGTGATGCCCCCCCCCCAAAAAAATGAGTAAAGATTATTCACCAAGATAAATGATATGTTGGCCATAAATCAGATATTAGCAAATATGAAGACCTGAAATAATCTAAAATGTGCTCTGAAACCAATTGTCTTGAACTATAATTCATTATCAGAGATATATCTGCAAAATCCAACAAATATTTGGAAATCAAGTAACACATGCCTAAATAGCAAGTGAGTTAAGGAGAAAGTCACAAGGGAAATTAGGATATATTCTTACATGAATGAAAATAAAAATACAATACAGTTATCTCCTCTCAGTATCCACAGAGAATTGGTTCTGAGATGCCCTGCAGATACCACAAGGAGTAAGTGCTCAAGTCCCATGCATAAAATGGTATAGCATTTGCATATAGCCTATGCTATATGCAAATGCAGTATGTAAATAAATTATAATAACTAACATTATGTAAATAGCACTTTACATTCCTTCTTAACCTTTGAGGAATTGCTTTAACCATTTACTGCTTTCCTGAATATTTTCAATCCATGATTGGTTGAATCTATAACATTGAATCTAGACATAGAACATTAATGGGATGCAGTTAAGCAGCTCTTAGAAGGAAAGGTATAACATCAAATTCTTAGATTTTAATTGAATAAAGGTCATAAATCAGTCAGCTGATTTACCCCTTAATAAATTAGAAAAAGAACAATAACTGAAACACGAGTATGCCAAAGGAAGTGAGTAAAGGTGAATACAGACATTAATGATGTCAAAAAGTTGAAAAACAATAGAGAAAAATAATAAAACCCACATCTGGCTTTTTTCAGAAGCTCATTAAAATTGACAAATCTCTAGTCAAATTGACTGAGAGAAGGATAAAGGAAAGGAGAGGGTAGACAAACATCAGCCATATTGGGGATGAACAAGGCGACACCTCCACAGACCCGATGGAGACCACAATGACTGTTACAAACTGCTTTATACTCACAAACTCGACAACTTAAATGAAATTAACAAATTCCCTAAAGTCATAAATTCATAGAGCTCATTCAAAATGAATTAGACAAGCGAGATCAGGGCCAGCTTCATGGATGTGGGATCTAGCATTTTGCACAGAACTCTGTACTTGGAAAGGAACAAGGTTTAATTTGAGGCTCTGGGGTTGCTGCCTTGAAATTCATAAGAATTTTCAAAAGGCCTCCTATTTCCAATTTGCATTATACTGTATGAAGGAGGTAGCCAGCCCTAGCTGGATCATTCTAACTTTTCCAGGAAATTTAAGAGGGGAAACTTCCCGGTTTCATATAGAAAACCAGCATGACCCAATATCAAAAACCAGATCAAGACATTATAAGAAAACAAAGCTGCACCATAATATGTCCCATGAACATGTATGCAAAAATTCTCAACAAAATATTCATGAACAGAGCCCAGCAATCTGTAAATGGATGCTGTTGCTTCTAGGTATTGTTGAGTCATTTCCAACGCACAGTGACCCTGTGCCCAACGGAACTCAGCGCCGTCCGGTCCTGTGCGAACCTCACACGTGTTCATAGGTTTGAGCCCAGGCTTGCAGCCAGGTGTCCACGCATCCCATCCGTCAAAACGCCATGACCTTCTGCGTGAGGGAGCTCAGCCTCTAGCACCATCTCTGACATGGTTCTGGTTTCATTCGCTGAAGCGGACAGCCTGCTCCCACTTCTGTCCTTAGTCTGAAAGCTCTGCTGAAACCTCCTCACCGTGGGGACCCTGCTGGCATTTGAAATACCAGTGATATAACTTCTGGCAATATAGAGACACACAAGCCACCAGGATGCAAGAACTGACAGACAAGTGGTAGATGGAAAAGAATAACACTTCTGTTTTTCAAAAAAATATTTTCTGGCTACAGTGTACTTTATTGATGGTACATGACAGGATCGGGCTTGCTAAGCCCCTCCGCTTCCTTCAGGGGGTCTGGAGGGCATATTCTCAGTGTGTTGGGTGTTGAGTTGGGGGCAAAGACTCCCCCGCAGTGGAGGGCCTCTCTGCCTCTAGTTGCTGGGGCTGGTGGTCCAGGGGCTCTTACTCCTTGGAGGCCACGTGGACCATGAGGTCCACCACTCTGTTGCTGTAGCCAAATTCATTGTCATACCAGGAAATGAGCTTGACAAAGTTGTCATTGAGGGCAATGCCAGCCCCAGCATCAAAGGTGGAAGAATGGGAGTCACTGTTGAAGTCACAGGAGACAGCTTGGTCCTCAGTGTAGCCCAGGATGCCCTTCAGGGACCATCAGTCACTTGCTTCACCACCACCTTGATGTTATCGTACTTGGCAGCTTTCTCCAGATGGCAGGTGAGATCCACGATGGACGCATTGGAGGTGGGGACACAGAAGGCCATGCCAGTGAGTTTCCCATTCAACTCTGGGATGACCTTGCCCACAGCCTTGGCAGCGCTGGTAGATGCCAGGATGATGTTCTGGCCAGCCCCACGGCCATCATGCCAGAGTTTCCCAGAAGGGCCATTCACGGTCTTCTGGGTGGCAGTGATATCATGGATGCCAAAATTGTCATGAATGACCTTGGCCAGGGGGCCTAAGCAGTTGGTGGTGCAGGAGGCATTGCTAGCAATCTTGAGGGAGTTGTCCTACTTCTCGTGGTTCACGCCCATCACGAACATGGGGGCATGGGCAGAAGAGGCAGAGATGATCACCCTTTTGGCTCTGCCCTTCAGGTGAGCCCCAGCCTTCTCCATGGTGGTGAAGACCCCAGTGGACTCCACAACATACTCAGTACCAGCCTCATCCCACTTGATGTTGGCGGGATCTCACTCCTGGAAGATGGAGATGGGCACCCATTGATGACAAGCCGTTCTCAGCCTTGACGGTGCCATTGAACTTGCCATGAGTGGAATCATACTTGAACATGTAGACCATGTAGTTCAGATCCATCAGGGGGTCATTGATTCAACAATTTCCACTTAGCTAGACTGGCTAGAAGCCCTGCAGAACAGGCGTCCAATAAGGCAGAATCCGTTCACTCTGACCCTCACCAATGGGTCTCCAGGATGTGGCTGGGACTGGAACAGGAAGAGGAGGAGCAGAGAGTCTGTTTTTCAAAATTTGACATGGTCTAAAATTATAAAACTTCTCAAATAAAGCAAGAGAAGATTTTTGTGATCTCAGATTATATAAAGATTTCTTAGACATAATACACAAAGCAATATATATGTATGCATATACATATATAAACTTATAAATGTGTTCCATCCAAATTTTAAGCTTCTGCTCCACAAAAGGCACAATTAAAAATAAAAAGATGAGTCATAGACTGAGAGAAAACTTGTTCACATCGCCTACTTAGTGCTCAGAGACACTAGCTAAATGGAAGGGCAGGCTTGGGTCAGGAACTCTTGAAGAAAAGCAAAGACATGTCCGGATTATGAATGATCAAGCTCTGATACTATCTTGCTGGTAATTCATTTCCTTGCTAGCCCTCTGACTTCTCTGACTAGAATATAAACTTCATTCAGATAGGGGCTTGGTGTTCTAGATCCCTCTCTGTAGTCTCAAAGCCTAGAGCATTGCTAAGGTTCCAGGAAGCTTCAAAAAACAACTATACGATCATTGAACCAGAAGAGGGATGACCAGAACATGAAGGAGTGAAACTTCTGAGCACTGCCCAGGGAAAGCCAAGCTGTCATATTCCAGGCACTGAATTAGACTAATTTGGCTAGTTACTCACACTCCTGTTCAAAGGCAGTCATGTCCCTCATGCTCCCCCTGCTGACCACAGGCCTGGACAGTGTTTATGATCAGCCTCCCAGTAAGGACTTGAGATGGCCATGAGGATGATTTGTGATGCTCCCCAGCAAAAGAATGTCTAAAGTGGACCAGAGACACATGTCTAAACCATGGAGAGATGAATGAATACTGAACTCACACCTAGTCATAGTCCTGCTTTAAGAATAATTCATTCTTATGATACGGCTCTGGTAGAAGAGATCCCTGAAGATAGGGGTGCTACAGCAAAGTGCAGTTAAGAAATCAGACGCTCAAGGGCTCGAGTAGGAAGAAAACATCTTGAAAATGATGATGACAACAAACACATGCAAATGTGTTGGATTTGTGAGATGGATTGTGAGAAGAGTTGGACGAGTCTCCCCCAAAATGGTTAAAAATATCGGGTGCTGACTGTCTAGTGAAAATAATTGCATCTGAGGTCTTAAGTCTGGTCTTAAAACAAGCAGCCATCTAAGTGAGGTGTTAGCTGAGCTCACGTGGAAGAAGCACACCAGTCTGTGTGATCTCAGGACTGTAAATCATAAAGTTCAAGACCAGAGGAGGGAATGGTATCTATCAGGTTAAATCCTGAGCACCCAGTTTTCAGAAAACTGTCGATGATGGAAAAACCCTACAATGCATTCATAGGGTCCCCACATGGATGAAGCCTCCAGTGACCATGGACCAGGGGTGTGAATGGCTTTGGAAAGTGGACTGATGTCGATGCGGTAATGTTAAAATCCAGCATTTTATCATTTGTCCTCTCTTTTGATCCATTGTAAATTTGTTGTAGTTTTTGTTGTTCCCTGCTTTCTTTTCCACTGAGGTTTTTCTCTGCTTTCTTTTGTTTAGATTGTTGGCTTGGTCTTTAATGCATTCTTGTTTTGTTTTTGTACATTTTTTCATTGTATGAAATCGATAGGCAGCCAGTGTAGGAAAATTGCTCATTCTGCCTTGCTCAAAATATCTAGCTAGCACTCGGCAAAGGAATGACACACTGCGCATGCTCAAAGACCCAGGTTTCCAGCCAGCTGGCTCACCTAGCCCAGGTAAATTCAATTCAGCCAATGGGGTCGACCAGGGTTATCAGCCACGCCTCCCCGCGGGAGAATTGAAAACGCCAAGTTTTCCACGCTGGTGAGCTCTTGCCCAGCGGCTGCTCTGCAATGTAGGACACCAGGCTGCGGTCCAGAGCTGACCGCCTCTCTCTCTCTCTCAAGCAGTTTCCTGACAGGCAGATGGGGGTGACGGGTCTCCTGAGTGCCTGTGTAAGCCTGAAACTTCTTTAACCTTCCTAGAACTCATTTGGATCACAAACCCCGCTTCGGCTTGAATGCTTTCTCGTGCGGAGCCAAGGACCAAGGTATATTTCT
Organism: Nesogale talazaci; assembly: GCA_004026705.1. NCBI lineage: Eukaryota > Metazoa > Chordata > Mammalia > Afrosoricida > Tenrecidae > Nesogale > Nesogale talazaci. The sequence goes on along the minus strand of PVJH01012018.1, from coordinate 46,447 downwards.
CCTCCTGAGAAACCATACAAAATCTGGGACAGGTAAATCTCTAGAGGCTGTAAGTGGCTTAATCGTTTCTGGGAGTTATGGTGGGGGGTGGAGGTGGTCATGGGGAGCTTATACTAAGGAGGACGGGGAAGAAGCAACCTTTCTAAGATCAATTGTGGTGATTATTAGTCTAACCCTTTGTCTAAACTGTTTCATTGCATGATATGGGAATGACACACCAAGAGGACTTAATTTTTTTTTTTTAATGACACATTCAGGACAATCTTCTCTAGAGATCGCGGGCCACATGCTAGCAGACGTTCCGACCCTGTGCCCTTCTGTACTGGAACCTACCCCTCCGCATTATAGAAAGGCCTCTTTCCTCTGCCCCTCTACGAAGGCAATCGCCATCCTCAGACTAGCAACCGACCCAGACCTTAACGGGCCTCCTTAACCCTTCCAGGCCAGAGCTCAGTCTTCTGGAAAAAAACATTGCTTCTCTCTTCATCAAAACCACTCACAAGTAGGACGGTCCGGTCACTCACCAATAATAAGACAAGAGACCTCAGTGGACATAGGGCAGCAGCACCTCAGCTGAGGACGACCAGCCCAGGACGCTGGCAGCCCCTTTTGTCTCTGCAGTCCCGTCCTCCTCCCTGAGCAGGCAGGAGAAGGCGTTCCCTGGATGGTGCCAGAGGGGTTGAGCCAGGATCCCCGAAGACACAAGAGAGAGGCCCGGTCCTGTTCCTCCAAGGAACGTGTTTTCCCACAGTCGGGACTGACCAGCAACGGAATGGGTTCAGGTGGTGGTCATGCAAGGCCAGCCATGGAAGGACGCCAGCCCGACCAGGGTAGGAATCTTACAGAGGTGTTTGGACTTAGGCGGCTTTCAAGCCTGCAAGTCTAGGGTGGTGGGAACTGCGTTCTTATGTTTCTCTTGTATTCCTCCCCTGGAATTCTCTTCTGGGTCATTCGCCGTAGGGAGTGGATATACTGATGGGGCGGTGGTTATCAGCCGATATCTGAGGATAGAAACCACAGGCCCCCAGCGCCTATCTCTCAGCCTGATCACGAGCAGACCCCTCCTGGGTGCCTTCCTCCCCAGAGTGTAGCCCAGGCCTCAGATCAATCAGGTCAAGAGCTGTCCCGGGGGTGGGATCTCCTGGGGCCCCATCTGGCGACCCACCCAAGGAGGGAGATGACTTTTTGCCCCCACCTGTCGGAAGCCAGACCTCAGCATGCACTCTTCCCCATGCCAGGCTCTCCGCAGAGCAGGGCATTTCATGGAAGGTGGCACAGGATCTAATCCACAAACTCGGGAGCGGGAAGACCTGGGTTGAAAGGTCAGGCCCTTTACTTCCCAACAGGGTGAGCACAGGCAACAGGAGACACCGATGGCTTTGACAGGGATTGGACCGAGCAGGGTTTCAAGTGCTTTCCGTGCTTCAGTTGACCACATTTGTAAAATTCCTGATGGGGAAGCCGCCATGAAACCGGTCCTGACTCCTCATGACGCTAAAGGACAGCGTACAACTACCCCTCTGGGTTTCCCTGGTCGGAAAGCTTTATAGGAACAGAAAGCCTCGTCTTTCTCCCAAAGAGAAACTGATAGTTTTGAACTGCTGACCTAGCAGTTAGCAGCCCAACATGCCACCAGGGTTCCTTCTTAAGTTATAGCTACCCATTCCATTCGTCAGATGGCAGGACCAAGGCACGGATGGGATTAAGTCATTGGTGGAAGCAGGGGCACCCTGAACAGAACTCACACCCTACCGTGATTCTGTCTTCACCCGTGTTCTGGTCTGTCTGTACATCTCAGCAAGCCTCACGCCTGCCGGTAAAGTACCAAAGCAGCTCAGTGACTTTGCGAACGGGCTTAGCCTAGCGTACAGTGAGTGCACAGAAACAGTTGCTGTTGGTCGGATGAGAGGCGGTGACGATGTCTCTTCTTTCTATTTTTATTATGAAGAAGCATAGCTGTGGTCTGTGGCCAAGCAGAGATGACTGCAGTGATGAAAAACTCTTTGCCACGGCCAAAGCGCTGGAGACCAGAGCCACGCCCCTGCACAGTCCAGCTTCTGTGCTGAGGACTCACCTGTGCCCAACCAGGGGTGGGAGTCTGCTGCCCTCTGCTGGCAGTCAGATTCAGACTAGCTTTACCAACAACAGGTGAGAAAGGTGATGGTGAAGCTGTGGTTCTCAACCTTCCTAACGCCAACACCTTTGAATACAAGGTGACCCTCCTCCGCCAAGAACCATAACATTATTTTCGTTGCTACTTCAGAACTATAATTTTGCTACTATAATGAATCGGGCAACCCCTGTTAAAGGGTCATTTGATCCCCAAAAGGGTCCCGAACCACAGGTTGAGAGTCTTAAAACTAATTTTTCCTTTGCAGTCGGATATGGGACACAAACACATTATCAGTCAACAGCACCTTTCCAAAGGAACCCACCAAGTCCAAGAACAAAGGCAATGTCCTCAAACGACTGTCGCGATGGTTATACACCTCTTCTTGAGGTGATCGAACCCCTGAATTGAATGATATGTGAACTAGCTTCCAATAAAACTGCTTAAGGAAGAAGTCCGCCCCCTGCCTCAGGGGTCCCACACAGTGCTGTTGGCACCCCTGGTTCTAGTGGTTGGTCACAACCCCACCCCCGCCCCGTGCACCAGAAACCACAGCCTGGAAGCAGCAGGCTTGCGTACAGGGATCTGGGATCACAGATCTCAGGATCTCAGACTGGGAGTGTTCCTTGGGATTCAAGGGCCCGAGACTTCTCACCGAGTGGCATTTTCTGCCGGACACCCGATATTTAAAACCATCTGTTCATGTATCCATGCTCTTACTATATGTATTTCCAGCACGGTTGGGAATCCATCGATGAACAAAACAGACAGACAGACACCCACTGAAACTGTCTGGGGTATTTGGGATAGGCAAACACTAATCAGTAATTATGGTACATAAGAGACTTACCCAAGCCAGGTTCCTCTCAGGGCCTCCCATGTATATGTAAAAGCTAGATCGTGAGTAAGGGGACTCGGAAGAGGAGTCGGTGTCCGGGAACTGTGGTCTCCGTGAGGAGCACTGAGGGAGCTGTCCGGACAAGTGGATGTGTCCTGCATGAAGCACGCCTAGAAGGCCCCGTTGGAAGTGAGAAGGCAGGACTTCGTGTTATCAGGGGAGACCGATGTCTGGAGAAGGACACCGTCTCTGGGAAAGGAGAGGGGCAGCACAAAAGAAGACCTCCAATGAGATGAATTGATACAGTTTGGCTACCACAGCCTAGGAATGGCGCAGAGAAGGGCACAGATCTGTTAGGCATGCGGATATGGGTATGTGTGGGTGTGTGGGGGCGTGTACCTGCAAACAGCCGAATAGAGGGCAACGAACAACTCCAGGAGGTGTCAGAAGATGGCCAACGGGGGTCACAAAAAGCAGAGTGGAACAAGATTAGCCAGGCGGCCAGGGAAGCCTAGGGCTGGAGAGAGCGAGGTGCCATTTCTAAAAGAAGGATCTGGGAGGCGTCTTTGAGCAGAGGTCTCTCTCTCTCTCTCAACACAGGAGGTGACGATGCAGGTCAAGAGCATGAAGGCAGTGCCTTCCCAACAGAAGGAAGAGCAAGTGCAAAGCGGGGCGGTGGGGGGGGTGGGCAGAGAGACCAGAGGCAGGAGCCAAGGTAGGTGAGGAGGCCACGATGAGTGCCCAGGTCATGAGGGAGGGCTTGCTGCTGCTCTGGGCCGTCACCTTTGACTCGACATGTGAAGGGGGGTGGCTGGGAGGTTTGAGGGGAGGGATGACTCCATCCAACCTCATGAAAGTGGAGCAACCGCTGGGCGACCAGGGATCCATTGTATCCCTTTTTACAACAAAACAGAACTACCATAAGAAGACATGGCTCTATGTAGCTGCCTTCCTTGGGGCTAGGGAATGGTTCTCCAGCTCAAACGGAAAGAAATGACACATGTCAAAGCCGAGGCTGTTGTCAACTGCCATCAAATCCCTGCCAATCCATGGCAACGCCGTGTGTATTACAGATCGACGCTGGGTCCTCCCGTGCCATCTTCCCGGTCACTAGTATGCTGTGGTGGCCTCTCGCTGACGGGTGCCCTTGTTTTCACCCGCCAACTTCTGTCATGGTCAGTCCCCTCCAAGGCACGGATGAAGGAAGCAGGTCCAAATTCCAGACAGTGCTCTGTGATCCACAGTGTTTTCACGGGGTACGTTCCAGAAACCAACCATCAGGCCAGCCTTTCTAGTCTGTGTGGGCCTGGAAGCTCTGTTGACACCTGGCCCCTGTGAGTGAGCCTGCTGGTAGTTGACATCCTCGCAGCATTGCCCCCAGCATCGTAGCCACCTACAAGCCAGACCGTACAGCAAACTGATAAGCGGGGTGAGGTCCAATTAATAGGGTCTGATTCTGAAACCATGGGTCCGGTGTTGCCTGGGCATCTTCTCCCCAAGGAGCCATGGGGAACAGCAACGCCACAAGGAAGCTGCCTACCCCTGGGTAGCTGGTCGTGGTTGGCTCAGGAGCATCAACAAGCTAGGAAGGACAGAAAGAAGGTCCCCAAAAACCTAGCCACATACAAAGCTCATCCCCTAATCTCTAAGGCGCAGCAGTCAGGTAGGATCAGGGACATTCTCAGAACTCCTCTGTCCTCTCCTAAGAAATTCAGTAAGTCTCCCTGGATTTCAGGGGGCTGTAACTCCAGTGGATACAGTGACAGGGAAAGTGAGCCCCAGGTGGGTTGGGGTGGGGTGGGGGTGGGGAAGGTTGCACTGCACCAAGATCCCAGCTTAGCGGAAAAGGCAGGAAGTCTTGGAACCATCAGCAGGTGGGTCTGAGACACGAGCAAGGAGGTCCCTGCAGACATCCCAGGGGGTGTATTGGAAGCCTGTGCAGTTGCCTGGGAGGTCAGGGTGGGATAGACAGCCTTTCTCACCCAATTATCCTGTGAAGACTTCCTGGAAGAAGCGACCACGGGGCGCATTCTGAGTGGTGGGAAGGACGTGGGTTCTTGAGTGGACTTCCCAGCTCTGGGTGTGGCCTTCAGAAGACGTGGGGCAGAGGGGAGAGGGCCACGGAGGGTGACGGCTGAGTGTACCTGGATACCAGGGTATGGGTGGGGTCATGGGAGTTACCCGGGGAGCCCCGGAGAAGGCATTTTACGAGCTACCTTTGGGGACAGGGAGGAGGAGAAATCACAGCCTACATCTGACTAGTTCACAAAGGCTTCCTGGAAGAGACAGCCGTTCTGGAACATTCCAGGCAAAGGTGTCACCAGGGAGACAGCTTAGGGATGGAGAGGGGGTGTGAAGAAAACTAATAACAAGCAGACACACCCCCTCCTCTTCATCAGACACCCATGTCCCTAGCAGCACAAGATGACGCTCATTCCTGCACTGTCTCCCTATTCTCTCTCTGACTCTCTCTCTCACACACACACACACACACACACACACACACACATGCTTATACATATGAACACATATATACACACAGGTACACGTACATACACACACACGTAGTCACAGAGTTGATAGCAACCCCGTGCATTACTGAGCGGAAGGCTCCATCAAGTTTCCTTGATTATAATCATTAAAGACGAAAGACAGCCAAGCTTTCCCACAAAAACGGAGGGCGCACATGGCCAGAGAGTGAGGAAGCAGGGAAGAAGGGTGTCCGGGCCAGCAGAGGCCAGCAGCAACCATTAGGAGATTGTCCACCCAGCCACTGGGATAACTGCAGCACAGGCTTGGCCCGGCCTGGCCTGTGAGTTTCCCAGTGGCCCAGCCTCCCTCCCCTCCTGGCCCTGGCTCAGCTTCCCTGGTGCGGAGCAGTCACACGGAGCTGCCCTTGTGGCGCTGGGCGCAGCCCGGCCAGGTGCGACAATGCATCCTTCACCCGGCACAGCAGACAAGAGCTTACAGGGCTGTGCCCGTCCTCCCTCCCAGGGCCCCACGGGCTAAGGATCTGCATCCTTTGTCCTCTCTTGTTTCTGAAAACAAGGGGGAGCCGGGGGGGGCTTCCCACAGCTCTCTTGAGTCTTCCGATTTCTTCATCCCCCATCTTCAGTGCTCAGGCCCAAATTTGAGAGAGAAGTTTGGGTGGGTGTATGTTTATGTGTATATGTATTATGTGTGTGTTTGTGGGTATGTCTGTGTGTGTGTGTGTGTTGAGGGGTGGGTGTGTATATTTTGCAGGCACGGATGCGCAGCTGACATAGGGCCTCGCTCCAGAACAAAATCTCCCCTTCCTGCTGACCCTAAAGACAGGCAGAAATGAAGGGCTTTCCTCCTCTCCACGAAGCTGGAGGAGAACAGAGGCTCCCAGAAGCTGGGAAAGGGGTGAGGTTTTGTGGTTAGGCACAAGACCCACCCTTCTCTACCTCCCACGCTCAGCCAACACCCTTCTCCCCAATTTCAAAGGCTCCCCCAATGCCTGTCGATTCCCAACACATCAGGTTCCTTCACTGACCAACAGATGGGCACTTGGTCAGTCAGTTTCCTGTCCAAAGCACCAGAATTCAGCCCTGGGCCCAGGCCAACAGGGTCCCTGTGGAAATGGGGGGCTGGGATTCCTCCCCTGGGCTCCTCAATATACCCCCCTCCCCACACCCAGACTCCACCCGAAACTTTTATACAAGTGAAATCAGGTTAAGGAAAACATGAAAGGAGTCGTAAAGGTGCAGAGGAAGTGAAGTCTGTGGGCAGGGCTGGAGCAGGCCCACACCCTGCTGGATGAGGACACCCGGGGGTTGGGTGGGGGGGACAACACACTGATGGATTGTAAGAAAGTCTTGCCTTAATATTGAGTGAAAGGAGACAGAAGCACCCCCTGGAGTGGGACCCCACTTCATCCCACCAGCCGCCCTGCAAGGGGACAAAGCATCCCAATCCGTTGCCAGGGAGTGAGGGCTCAGGAAGGTTCAGAATGCCTCGGAATCCATGCAGTCAGGATGACTGCAAGTTGGCGTCTGAACCATGCCTCCCAACTTTGACGCCATTGTGGGATCGCTGAATGCCACCCGCTTCGCAGGGGAGAACAGAATCGGGCCAGCTGGCGAGGCCACCTGCCCCTTCTCCGCCAGCTGCCCAAGATCTCTCTCTCTCCCCTCCCCTGCTCTGGAGAACGCCCGGTAGCCACGCACCAGCCCTCTGGTGGTCAGGAGCTGCAGGGGGCACCGCGGTGGGAATGAGGACAAAACGCAGGGCAACGGGCTGAGGACTCGGGGAGAGGGCGGCATGGTGGCAAGGTCAGGACCGAGACGGTTCCCTGGAGGAAACACCCCTCTGAAGAAAGCTCATCGGCGAGTTTTTCTCTCTCATTTCCTACCCACTCCAGTGCGTGCCTGGCGGACCTCCCTGGGGGCAGACACATCTCCAAGGAACATGTTCAATAAGCACAAAGAGAATAGCAATTACTATCCTCCCTAGGGGCCCAAGGACACACAGGGAAGAGAAAGCAAGACGCACAGAGGCCCCCGGGAATCGGAAATGGTAGCACCGACGGATGAGAAAAACCAAACTCCGCATCCCAACCACAGCCCCAGGCACAGCCTCCTGCTCCCTCAGGGCTATTGAGTGGATTCTGACTCGTGGCTGCCCTACAGGCCAGCGTCGGACGGTGCCTGGGGGGAGGGGGGTGTTTCGAACTGCCAAACTTTTGGTCAGGAGCCCAACGCACAACTGCTGCACCACAAGGTTCCCAAAATGTCCCTCTCTGTCACCAAGTCAGTTACCACTCCTGGTGGCCCTGTCAGGCGGGGAGGCTACCCCTGGGGGTTTCTAACAGAGACTGTCCCTCTTGGGAAATAGGCAGGCCTGGCTCTTTCCGGAGGACCTGCTAGGGCCTTCCAACTGCTGGCCTTCTGGTTAGCCGTCCAGCATGTAACCATGATGCCGCCAGGGTTGGGGACTGGGCAGACACAGCGGGAATCTCCTCTGGCTGATGCTCTTAGGAGAGCTTGGAAGCACCCAGACAGACGTGTCCGATGGGGTTTCTCCAGCCCTTCCAGGGCAGCGAGGGAAAGTGGCGGAGGGGAGCCTCCCCGTAACCCATAAGTGCCCATTACTGTGGCCACAGAGAGGAGAGTGGTTTGAAGTTGTGCTGCGAGAGAAATGAAGAGTCTGGAACAGAGCCTTCTACGCTGCAATCCAGAAAGTTCCCAGAGACCATCCATTTCAACCTTCAAAGTCCCCAGCGCGCGCGCACGTGCGCACGCACACACACACGCACACACACGCACACACTTCTTCCTCCTCCCTGCCCTCTCTGAACCATCTTTCCACCAGGCTACCAGTACAAGACCTGCCCGATCAATTTGCCTGTGAACCCCACAGGTTCACTTAGAGATGCGCCCTGGGCTTAGAGACCCCATGACGGCTCACCGTCTCCTCCACGACCGCTCCCCACCCCCCTCACTTCCTTCCAGGTGAATTCCCACACCCAGCCGCCGCCCCCACCCTGTTCTGGAGTTCGCATCCGCCTCCCGGAGTGGGCTGAGGCCATCTCACAGGCAGACTGCGAGCAAATTAATTACTTAATGTATGTAAACGAGCTTTGAAGATGAAAAGTGCAAACGCACACTGTCCCTAATAACATCTTCAATACCTGCACGGAGCCCCGGAGTCGCCGCTGAGCTCACCTTTAAGATGAGTCCTTGGGGAGGTGCTGGCAAACTCCCCAAGCCAATAAACAACATAAAATGGCTTTTCACTCCTTTTATGCAGCCAACCCCAGCTCTCTCCGCCAATAAAAGGTCCCCCGCGAGCACCCCACGGACCAGAGGACTCTCAGGCGCGCGGTCGGTCATCCACAGCCCACACCGCCTTCCACCGCCCGCCCGCCCGCTCGGACCCGCTCCACGCCGCACGGCACCATGTCCTGCCGCTCCTACAGGATCAGCTCGGGATGCGGGGTCACCAGGAACTTCAGCTCCTGCTCCGCGGTGGCCCCCAAAACCGGCAACCGCTGCTGCATCACGGCCGCCCCCTACCGCGGGGTCTCCTGCTACCGCGGCCTCAGCGGGGGCTTCGGCAGCCGCAGCCTTTGCAACCTGGGCCCCTGTGGGCCTCGCATGGCGGTGGGCGGCTTCCGCGCCGGCTCCTGCGGGCGCAGCTTCGGCTACCGCGCCGGCGGCGTGTGCGGGCCCAGCCCGCCCTGCATCACCACCGTGACGGTCAACGAGAGCCTGCTCACGCCCCTCAACCTGGAGATCGACCCCAACGCGCAGTGCGTCAAGCACGAGGAGAAGGAGCAGATCAAGTGCCTCAACAGCAGGTTCGCCGCCTTCATCGACAAGGTCAGTAAGGCCTGTGCCGACCCCCCCCAAGCAGGACAGAGGAGGCCCAGCGGTGCCCTGCCAGGGGGTCTGTTGTGGGAACCAGGCGGAGACAGCCTCGTGGAGCATCTGTGCCACACACTGTAGACAGAGGGATCCAGGCGCATGACATCCCAGCCAAGTTGTCTGAGGCCTGGGGATGGCCCCGGCAGCCTGGTGGCTTGTCCTTGGCTTGGTGGCCGCTGCCTCCTGGTGCATCAATGAGAACTGCTCTGTGGGGTGCTCAGGGCTGCCATGCTCAGGAAGCCGGTTACCAGGCCTCTATGCCACAGCACCTCTGGGTGAGTCCAGAACACCCAACCTTTCTGCTAGAAGTCGCGTGCCTAACTGTCTGTTCCACCCAGGGACGCTCCCAAGGGTCCCGAGGTGGCGAGGACAGTCTGCACCCAACCACTAGCCTAAAGGTTAGCCGTTCACACCCACCCCGCTGTGCTGGGAAGAGAGCCTGGAGCAGTCCCGCTCTGCGCCACGTGCGTGGGGCGTCATGAGTTGGAAGTGGCCCGACGACCACCCACTCACTCACTTAGGCTTCTGAAGTGTGGTCCAGAGGGGCCCAGCGTGGTCTGCAGGGAGTGCGTGCTTCTGGGGGCCCAACAGAACTGTCCCTGGGAAATGGGCCTGGGGGCTTGGTCCTGGGAAGGTGGGGCATGTGGCTCAGGGTCCCAGGTCCTTCCTGAGAAGAAGGGACAGGTCTGGGAGCCAAGAAGAGCACTCACGGAGGGAGTCGCAGCCCTCCCTCCAGTTCTGGGTGCTGGGACCTCAGCGGCTCGCTCACGAGCTCCACCTCCTGAACTCGTGGTGAGGCCTGAGGAGTCAAAGTGTGGGGAGTGCCGACCAGCACGCCGCGGGTCCCAGTGCTCGGTGTTCTTCCTGTACTTCCCCAAGGGCGTCATTACCAGGCCACAGCAGTCTGCCTCCTCCTTGGATGGAGGGACGACAGAAGGGGAGGGGGCCAGGCTAGCCATGGACAGGGAAAACCCCTCACGGCTGGGAAGCTGACTCCCACGCAGGTCCAGGAAACAGAGCGTGGCCCCCATGTACCCCACTCTGCCTTCTCCTGTGCTCCGCCAGGCCTCCCTGCTGCCTAGAGAAAGGGCTGGGCTCCAGAGTCTGGGGCTGTCTGACTAACACTTGTTCTCACGGGATTTGGGGGAACTCCTCAAAATGACCCTGTGAAATGGAGACTGAGAGTTTTGAGGAGCTGGTCATCGGCACACCCTGGGGGTGGGGGGCCAGCCAGGCCGTGGGGACCTGAATGCCTGACACTATCACTCAGGTGCAAGTTGTGTGGCCAGGAGCTGATCACACATACCGCGGGGCTCTGGGTTTTCCCAACTGTGATGTGGAGAGAAATGATAGCGACCCTCTCGTGCGCGGTGCTGTGATCACAGAAGGAGAGCATCTAAGCAAGATAAACAGCCCCTCTGCAGACCAGGCACCTCACAGTGACTGTTCGAATGTTCCAGAAGGGTTCCGCTACCTAACTGAGCCCATATAAAACAGGTGACCATAAGGGTTATGTTAAGTTGTAAGTTAAGTTGTGATTTCAAGTGCCCGATCGTAGGTTCTAACACTCTCTTTCTGAGAGACGTGAGAAGTCAGAACGCCAAGAGACTCCTCAGCAGGACCACTTCAGAGCAGGGGCTTGAAGGTGTCCTTTGCAGCCCACCCACAATGCCAGGCGTCTGAGAGGATGGCTCTCACTTCCTGGATTCCAGACACTTCCCCCCTGGACTCAGCTCTAGACGGCACACGCTGTGCCGGGAGCATCCGGGAGCAGTGTTGGAGGTGGACGTGGCGGGGAGGAAAGGGCTGACCCCTTCTCCCTCGGAGCTCCCCGCTGAGTCTCTCTCCCCACATCCCGCACGGCAGGTGCGCTTCCTGGAGCAGCAGAACAAGCTGCTGGAGACCAAGTGGCAGTTCTACCAGAACCAGCGCTGCTGTGAGAGCAACATGGAGCCCCTGTTCAACGGCTACATGGAGACGCTGCGGCGGGAGGCCGAGTGCGTGGAGGCCGACAGCGGGCGGCTGGCCTCGGAGCTCAACCACGTGCAGGAGGTGCTGGAGGGCTACAAGAAGAAGTGAGTGCGGGCCAGTACCAAGAGGAGCACCGGGTGGGCGTCGGGAGTAGAAGGCCCACACCCTAGCCTCCTGGAAGAAGCTGCTTTAAAGCTGCTGGTAGAGTCTCCCCCGGTCTCCAAGAGGGTGTCCCATGGGATCTGGGCTTCTTCTGAGTGTTTGACGTCACCTCTATCCCTTCAGCTACCGAGGTCCCCTCCCCTTCCTGCATGTGAGCCAGTGGCAGGAGCTCTCTCTGGCCATCAGGGGGGAGAGGTGTTGAGGCTAGGCGTAGACTAGGAGGGTAGGTTACAGGTCTCTCCCACTCCAGAGCGGAGGAAAGCCAGCCTGGGACTAGAACCAATCCAGGAAGTGCACAGAGGGGGCCACTGAGATTACAACGGACCAAGAAGACCCTCTCTCAGACCTCTGGAAGAGCTGGCATTCAAGCCCCAGGCTCCTTGTCTACCCACTCTCTCTTCTGCCACCTTAGGTATGAAGAGGAGGTGGCTCTGAGAGCCACGGCAGAGAACGAGTTTGTGGTTCTGAAGAAGGTGAGGGCGCTGCTCCTGTGCCGGGAGGGGGAAACCCCCTGGCTGTGCAGCCCCCAGGTTGGGACATGGTCACACACCCCCACAGGGCATCACCTCCCTTTGAGTTCCCCCTCACCCGCCTCGCCTCCCTACCCACCCCCAGGACGTGGACTGCGCCTACCTGAGGAAATCAGACCTGGAAGCCAACGTGGAGGCCTTGGTGGAGGAGACGAGCTTCCTGAGGCGGCTCTATGACGAGGTAAGGGGACCCTGCAGCCCACCAAGGCAGCCAGCCAAGGTGGGCAGAGGGGGGCCGTGGGGACCCAGCTGGGGATGACACATGTGTGTGCCAGTCCATGGATGATGTGAGTGTGCAAAGGACATGCACTCATATGCAAGAGGGGTCTATGACGCAGGTGTGTTTTGTGGAGAGGCACGTTTGTAGGTAGATGAGTCTGCTGTGTCCGTGTTCCTGTGAGAGCCGGGCACGTGTGTCTGGGTCTTATGGAGTCGGTGCGTGCTGTGGTTTCTCTGCATGTGTGAGCACCTGTGTGTGTGTGTATGTGTGCTTGGTCTGTGTGTGAGTTCACATGAGCACCCATCTGCAGATGGACACAGAGAGTGTGTGTCTGTGGGAGTCAGAAATCCAGTCATAGATTCCGGATAAAAGTGGTTTGGGAATCACTGACCTTGCTATGCAAGCCCATCTTGAGTTTTCAAACTATAGGATTTGTTTGTCTGTTTTCTTTCCTACCCTCCGAACTTCCGTTTTTCCCATTCGTGAAGTCAGGGGCTGGCCCAGGGTGATGCCAATGAAGTTTTATTGTTTCACAGTGTGCATTTGTGTGAATGGTGGGGGGGGGGGGCTTGGAGGGGAGTGGACAGGAGTGGAGAGCATCCCTGCAGGGATGGGGACTGCCCCCAGGACCAGAATGAATTGCACTGACTGCTGTCCCCTCCCCTCCATCGCCTCCCCACCACAGGAGATCCGGGTCCTGCACTCCCACATCTCAGACACCTCGGTCATCGTCAAGATGGACAACAGCAGGGACCTGAACATGGACTGCATTGTAGCCGAGATCAAGGCTCAGTATGACGACATCGCCAGCCGCAGCCGGGCCGAGGCCGAGTCCTGGTACCGCACTAAGGTAGCAGGCCCAGCACCTTTCCTGGAACCCTGCAGGAAGGGTACCAAAAGGGCTCCCACCTCTATCTAGATAGCTGAGGGCAGACAGGCAGCTGTGAGATGAGCTGACAGGCCTAGGCCTAGGGCTGGGGTCAGGGTTATAATCCGTGTCAGCATTAGGAACAGGGTTAGGTTGAGATTTAAGTTCCTGGGTCAGAGGAGGATGCCCCATCCTGGACCTCATGCGTGTATCTTGCCACCCCCCTTTCCCTCCCCACCCCCCCCCAGTGCGAGGAGATGAAGGCCACGGTGATCCGCCATGGGGAAAGCCTGCGCCGCACCAAGGAGGAGATCAACGAGCTGAACCGTATGATCCAGAGGCTGACAGCCGAAATCGAAAACGCCAAGTGCCAGGTAGGACCCAGGGGAAGCTCACATACTCTGCACAGGCCTGGAGAGCAGAGGCCTGGCCGGGTCTGGCTTCTCCCACAGCACACCAGGGGGAAGAATCATACCACCCACCCATGTCCTTGATCCTCCCCGGAGTCCCACTACAAAGGGATGGTGAAAGGCTCTTTCATGCTCACAGCCCTTTGAGGCCCCTGATCATAGACACAGACCTGTCCTCAGAAACCCTTTGTTCCTGCCCTGGGCTTCATCGGCTTGGAGAGCTGGTCCGTGCTCTCTCCCTCATCCTGGTCTGGGCATCTCCCCTCCTTAGCGTGCCAAGCTGGAAGCAGCCGTGGCCGAGGCCGAGCAGCAGGGCGAGGCAGCCCTCAGTGACGCCAAGTGCAAGCTGGCCGGGCTGGAGGCTGCCCTGCAGAAGGCCAAGCAGGACATGGCCTGCCTGCTGAAGGAGTACCAGGAGGTGATGAACTCCAAGCTGGGCCTGGACATCGAGATCGCCACCTACCGCCGCCTGCTGGAGGGCGAGGAGAGCAGGTGAGGCTAGGGAGAGGCCCCACGCTCTGGGAGTGAACTCCTGTGAGCCCAAGAGGGAGCCGTATCTCTGAGTGCACCTAGGTCAAGCTTCAATGGTATTAACAACAGCCATCATTTCCCAGATGCTAATGGTGTGCTAAGAGCTCATGATAATCCTCACAATCCTGTGAGGTAGACCCATCCACCCACCCCACCCAGAGAGGGAGAGAGGGGGGTGGGGATAAGGCCCATCGAGGTCAGGGGACATGCTCATGGCACACAGGTGATCAAGGAAAGAGCTGGGACCAGCAGCCCAGCCCTCTGCTTCCCCCACTTGACTGCAAAAGAGAACTGCCCCTTCCCTCAGACCGCTGCCTGGCCTGCTGCTGCACAGCCCCATGTGCCCCATGTGTTACACTACACCCCATAGGTGCATAGCTCTCCAGCACAGGGTCCTGCCACACACACACAGGGCCACACACTGGGTGTGACTCCCAGTCATGTCACCTGCTCTGCTCTGACCTGGTCACCTAGCTTGAGGACAGGGGATGAGGTTCTGTGTTGCTGGCCTCTGCTAGAAGCCAGAAGTGTTGATCACGATGGTCAAAGGATGGTTAAGAGCATGAGTGTTTAATTCACACCTAGGGGAAGTCCTGCCTGCCTTTCTGACGAGGGGATGGGGGAGTGGAAGGTGGAGGTGGGGGTGGAACCTGAACCCTCACCCCCCAAGCATGCAGCCAGCCAGGCCGCCGCCCTTCTCACCTCCTGGACTAATGAGCTCTCCCTCTCCGCAGGCTGTGCGAAGGCGTGGGCTCTGTCAATGTCTGTGAGTATCAACTTTGCCAACCCGAACAGCTTATACCCAGTGGCCTCGCCCACTGACCCTCCGGGGTTCTCTGACCAGGAGGGGCACCTTTTGTTCCTCCCTGGGCTCCCTGCCCAGAAAGCAGAGTGGAGCTGCAGGCCACAGATGTGGAGCAAGGCAGCGTGGCCCTTTTGAACCCCCACACCCCTGGGTGAATGGTGATGTGGAGCTGCTAAGCCCCAGGTCCATGGTTCAAACCCACCTGTCACTCCGAGAGAGCAAGACGAGACGAGGCTGTCTGCTCGTGTCGAGATTGACAGCCCGGGAAACCCTGTGTGGGGTTGTTATGAATCAGGGGTGCTTTGGGTTTTGATTTAAAAACCCTTTCTTTTTGTGTGTGTGGCATCACTGCCCTGGTGGGAGTAGGAAGCCCAGCCTTGCTCCTGGAGAGCTGCTGCTGGGTTTGAACCATCAACCTTGTGGGCCGCAGTCACGCGCACAACCACAACGCCACCGGGGCTCAGCCTTAAAAACCCTTTTCAAGGTGCCCCAGTGTCTGGGGAGTTAGTTACAGCGCTCCACTGCTCACCTGGAGACCTGCACTTTGAACTCTCCAATGGCTTCCCAGGGGACTGAGAGGGCTGTCTGCTTCTGTGAAGACCCCGTGAGGCAGTGCTGCTCTGTGCTTTGAGGTCATTCTAGAAGCCCTAGTGGCATGATGTTACCGCATTGGGCTGTGATCCCAAGGGCTCTCAGTTCGAAACCACCAGTCCCTTTGAAGGAAGAAAGAAAGACAGGGCTTTCTACCCCACCCCCACCCCCACCCTACCCCCCAACCCCGAAGCAGTTTCAGCCCCGGAAACTCACAGGGCTGCTCTGTGAGCTTCGACTCAGTGGCAGTGAGTTTGGTTTGGGGTTTAAGAGTCAGAATCAACTCCCAGGCCAGGGGTTGGGTTTGGTCTCTGGGAACTCTTTTTGGAGTCCCTGGGGCGGCCGGGGTGGGGGGAGCGGTCGCGTGGCCTGACTGCTAAGCCCCAGGTTGCAGACAACCGACGGCCCCGAAAGCCCCTCAGCGGGTGCAGTTCCCGTCTTACCCACGTGGGGTCGCCGGCAGCGCTCACCTTCTAGGGGAGACCGCAGCCCTGCGCCGACGCCCCGCAGACCGAGTCCCAGCCGGCTCTCACCCTCTGTCTCCTCCCCTTCTCCTGCAGGCGTCAGCAGCTCCCGCGGCGGGGTCACCTGCGGAGGCCTCACCTGTAGCACCACCCCAGGGCGCCCGATCGCCTCCGGGCCCCCGGCCACGGGCGGCTGCATCACGGTGATGGCGCCCGACGCCTGTGCCCCCTGCCAGCCCCGCGGCCCCGGCTTCAGCTGCGGGAGCAGCCGGTCGGTTCGCTTCGCGTAGAGCCTGCGCCCGCTCCGCCCTGCGGGGTGTGCGAGCGGCTGGCGCGCTTGCTTCCACAGTCTCTCAGTGCTCCCAGAGAGGGAAGGGCCCGTGCACTCTTCTAGGAAGTTGTTTTCTCTTTCTTCTCTTGGCTCCAGTTTGGAGAGTCGGCCCCAGTCCTCCGCTTAGCGCCAACTTAACTCCAAAATAGATGTGGACGATTTGTAGGCGAGCCCGCAGCCTCTCGCAGGGAGGAGAGGTTTAGCTTCCCGGGGATGTGGACCCAGCCCGGCTTCCCATCCCCATCTCCCCCAGCCGGGGAAGCCCCTCCCACCAGCCCTCCAGCCTTCTGCAGATGGCTAGGCTGGTGGCAGCCGGAAAGGCTGGCTATTATTTTTGAGGGTGTCCCGCTTGTCAGTCTGACTGAGAGGCATGTTCTGGTTTGAGGGTTCCACCCCCACCCCATGGAACACTCCTGGGATCCCGTCAAACTCCTGGACCACAGGCCCAGGAGGGTGCCCACCGATGACCCCCCTGCTGGCCAATGCACTTTCTACATTTCAAAGCAAACCGCAGAGACCTCCCCCTGCCCTGCCTGGTGCTGGCGGTCTGGCCCCGGGGAAAGCTGGTGGGGTGGAGAAGGTTAGGCCACTTCCTGGGTCTCCCTCTAGGTGACGGCTGTCTGCGGGTGCCTTGTCTTCTGGGCTGTCTCTGTCTGTGTTTCAATAAATGCTGCTGCAATGCACGTGATCTTGTGGACCCTAGCGCCTTCCCGCCTGCACCTCTCGCGACTCTTAGAGCTCTTCTGCGCATCTCCAACCTGCCCATCCTTGGCCAGCCCCAGACCATCTCTCCCGGGCCCCCAGAGGCCCCCACCTTGTCCTCTCCACATGGCTCCATCTTAGCCCTGAGGCCTGACCACAGCCTCAAATCCCCACCAGACTTTGTTCACCCCCACCCCTCCCCTGGATGCTCCCAGCAGCCAGAATCTGGCCGTAAGAGCCCAGGTTCAAACCCCTCCCTTGCCAGGTTTGTGCTGCTTATGTCAAGTGAAGACTCTCTCTAGCCTCCTCACTTCCCACCTGCCCCTCATCCTAACCAACTCCTCCTGTCAGGGATATGGCCTCACAGGAGACAAATCTATCCTCAGAGGCCCCTGCCCTGTCCCATGTGGGCAGAGGCTGCCCCCATATCCCTCCTTCCATTTGTCTTTCTCGGTGCTCACCACTCCCCTACCACCGACTTCACTCCCCACAGTGTGGGGCCCTGGGGGTCCCTTCCTGCCTTATGGCTCTGGACCAGGGGTGTCAGGGATGTGTCTGGATCCTGGCACAGACGGGACGTTCCCAGAGGGAAGGAATTGTCTTCCTGGGACTCTGGCCCACTCTAAGACCCAGGGTTGGGCTGGTCACAGCCGGCAGGGCCCCTTAGATGACATGGGTAGCTGAGAAGGTGAAGGATTTAGACACCCAGCCCTCTGAGACTGCCCTCGACTTCTCCATTCCTACCTGCTGCGGTGGGGTTGACTCTGACCCATAGCCACCCGCCCGGGCTTTCCAAGGTTGTCAATCTCTTCGAGAGCAGACCGCCCCAGCGTTCCCTCACAGAGCGGTGGGGGTGGGGTGTTAAAGTGCTGGCCCTGTGACTAGCAGTGTGACGCTAATCTCCAGGGACACGGAGGCTCCTGATTTCATCACCCAACAACTCCCACCTCACTGCCATCTAGCCCATACCCGCTCACAGCAACCCTACGGGACAGGAAAGACCCGCCCCAGGGGCTTTCTGAGATGACCGTAAGTCTTTATGAATGCAGAAGGCAGAAGGTCTGTTTCCCATTATTTCTCCGCAAGAGGAAGAAATTGGTTGCCATCATTGTCAGGACCTCTGTACTGCCTCTCCCCCCCCCCCAACCTCCTCATGCCCCACTCCCTCCACCCCACCCTGCCTCTTCCTCTGGGAGCAGAGAGGCCTCTGTATTCTGGTGGCACCTCACGTCAGGCCCCCAAAACAGGGAGTCCACCAGGAGAACTGGCCTCTCTTGGGTTTGTCAGTAGGAAGTCTCTAGCCTGCCTGCTCCCTGCTGCCACTTCCCTAGGGCTTGAGGGCAGGGCGTCCTCACAGCACACCTACTTGCCATGTGGAGGGCCTCATTTGTCCCCAGGAGAGGGTACATCTCGGGAGTCAAAGGTCAGGAGGTCCACAACAAGCCCCAACTCCGCCAAGTTTCCGGAAGGCATTGGACAAGAAATGGTATGGTGTCTTTAGGGTTTCCCTGAAGATCTTCCAAGAGAGTGGGGCTGGGTCAGATTACCTCCACACCCTGCCCCATCCTGTGTCCTGGAGGGAGATGTATAACATCTTTTCCTGATGTTACCTGGGGTGTCGGCTAACACACCTACCCTGTATCCCACAAATATGAATGACCCAGTGCCTTGAAAAGTCAGGGCCAGGATGCAGGAAAGATGAATAAGCATTTTAATGAGTTCCTATGCATCGTATGCAAAGGCAGCCCACCAGCGCAGCTGGTCAGAGATCCAGCTGGCTTTGGCCTCTTCCCCAGGCCCCCTGGAGATTGACAGAGAAAATCTAGAACAGCGGTTCTCAACCTGTGGGTTGCGACCCCTTTGGGGGATTGAACAACCCTTTCACAGGGGTTGCCCAATTCAAAACAGTAGCAAAATTATAGTGATGAAGTAGCAATGAAATAATTTTATGGTTGGGGGAGGGCGTGCCCACAATATGAGAAACTGTATTAAAAAGGGCCACAGCATGAGGAACGTTGAAAACCACTGATCCAGAGCCAGCTCTTCTGGATCAAAATTTCGAGAGGTCCCGCATCTCTCCCCTCCTCAGAGAGCAACTCCCCACATCAAGCAAAGAGCGTGATCCCAGGAGGACCAAGGGTGGGTGTGGTGTAAGAAAACAGAATATTTAAAGAGGAAGTCAAGGGATCTATATAGCAGGGGCAAGTTGGGAGAGGAGGCGGCCCAACCACAAAGTAGGACCATGGGAGGGATTCCTTTGAAAATATCGAAAATAGCACTGAGGAACTAAGACCTTTATTAGAGAAAGTCAGAGCTTCTACCTGTCTCTCTTGGATGTTCATTTAATCTCAAAGAGGAAATCACACCTGAGGCACACATGTGTAAATGTAAGCATTCACCCCTCCGACCTCAAAGAGGAGACACGCTCCTTCCCACTGAGCAGCACCCACCCCAGAGTGGCGTGTGTCAGCAGAACTTCTTTCCTGGTCCAAACCCGCTCTGGTGGCCCCTTTCAACCAGATGGTATGTGCCCCTACTCACACCTGGTGATGTGCCTTGGACATGCCTCTCACTATGGACCCTCTGAGCTGGGACAGAAGACAGGGGAATGCCACACTGCTAAGAGAGACTGGTGTGGTTCTCCCGGGCGAATGTATTGCCTGCCATGTATGGGGACACAATTGGAGGGGGTGGCAGGGCTGGGTTAGCCAAGAGGACTGCCATAGCTTTTCTTCTAGCTTGAGATCAAAAACTTGTTCTTCATGCAAATGGCCCTCTCTCCAGTCAGGTCTTTGCAAACATCTGGCATCAAAGGGAACACGGAACAGGCTTTTGTAGGTTGGTCAGGACGACCCTCAGTGTGGACTTCTTGGGGACTGTCATGTCAGGAATTAGCCAGGGGCAGGTTGACTGATCAACAGCCTTTGGTCTGGCCAGGGGAGAGAACCCCTGCAACCGGGGGGATGATTCTGAAGCCTGAGTTTCCAGCTAAGAGGCCTGTTTCACTGCCCAAGCATGAGACCTCCAGGAGATGGAGAGCACCGGTCCAGGGCACTCAGAGAGCCACTGGTCCCTCCCCCCTGGCAGACAAGCCTGGAAGGAGACCTCCTCCTCCAGGAGCAGCTTGAAGGAAGAGGGCGGGGGGGGGGGGGGGGGGGGGCTGCGCACTGAAACAGGTTGGGGATCTGAACCCACCCAGCAGCTCTGAACGTTGAGAGGCCAGGAGATGTAGCCCCCAAATTGTACCCCCTGGAAGCCTCTATGGAATAGTGCTTGTCTGTGACACGGGGTCAGTAGGAGTTGGTAGGATTCCCTGGTTCCTGACGAGGAGTCCCAGGTGGCACGGACAGTCTGCTTACTGTGCTCAACCACCAACTAACGTCCCGCAGAAGAAAGTCCTGGTGGTCAACTCCTGGACAACTGGAAACGGAATGATAGAGCACAGGTCGATTCACACACACGTGTCATCCATGTGAGAGGGGCTCCACTGGTCGGCCACTAGTTAGAGCCGACTTTGGGGGCGGGCCCGCAGTGTGACGGCATGAGGTTCTGAACTTCTCTGAGCCTCAGGTGTGTCAGTCACATGAAGACAGTGATCCTGAGCGATGAGGGAGGGGTGTAAAACCCAGACACCTGACACTGCCAGGTGCTTCAGGAAAGTCGGCCCCCTTCTCCCCTCTCATAGCTCCATCCTTTGTCCCCGTGAGTGAGTGGCTGTCAACCCTGAGCCACCGGCGAGGCTCTAGCATGCAGGTCCCTGGGGTCTCCCCTGGGCTTCAGCATAAGTCATTTCCCATGGGCCTCGGGCTCTGTATAGGGGACAAGGGGGCACCGGGCCAGTCCACGGCCCACACCTTAAGGAGCCATGGGGATGAGGGTAGGTCAAAAACAAAGAAAGAAAACACAAAGAGATGGGTGTTGCTGGGTTACAGGAGAGCCAGCCTACCGCCAGCAACATTTAATCAATCACCAAAAGAGGAGGGACGTGGCAGGGATCACCCAATACAATGAAATACCAAACCATCAATAAAAAAATTATTTAAAAAAAACCTCAGCCGGTTCTCCTCTGCATTTCAATGCCCACATGGGGATCCTTGGGGGGGGGGGGGGGGGGGGGGGGTCTGGGCATAGGTCTGCCTCAGACCTCTTAAGCCAGGGGCTGGCCTGGAGCCCTCTGCCAGTGCCCACATCCTGAGCAGCACCTGCAGCGTCCCCATCTGGACACCAGCCCACACTGCAGTGTGCCTGCAAACATCCAGCGCTTCATAAATGTTAGCTAGGGAGAAAATGACTCAGCCTGGAGGACGGAGAAGCCTTCACACCCCTCTGGACCTAGACAGCCGAGGGAGGCGGCATCATGTCAAGCCCAGGGTTTACATCAAAAGCTCAATACTTCCGACAGAAAAGGACTGGAGAGATATCTGTCTGGGGTTCCCATAAGGGGAATTACTAAACTAAGACTTGGATCAGGGAGAGAAGCCATGGCCTCTCCTCCGCCCCCCACCCCCATCAGATCAGATCTGCTCACAGCCCCAGCCCCTCTATGCAAACCGAACAGATCTTGCACTGGGGTACCCACCCCCCACTGACGGGGAGCAGAGGGCACCGCTGCTGCTGATGGCCATGCCACCCAGGCTACGCGGACCCAGGGCACCGAGATCGCCGCATACCACGCCGCCCTGGGAACGGCTCACACCTGTGGACAGAGACATGGGGTCAGAAGTCGCTCCAGCCCCCGATGTGGAATGGCTCGGGATCTGTGACAGGCCATAGCCAGTTCTCTTCACGCACGGGGAGACCGGCAATAGGATCATGGTCCGGCAATGAGAGGCAGGGTTCTATCTGGCCCCATCTGCTTCTTCAGCAAACCAGACCCCCCAGGTTATGTGGCCTAAATGGCTGTTGAGATGCAATGTTCACACACACACACACACACACACACACACACAATGATGGACCACAGTAGGGAAATAATCTAGAAATGTGGTGGTTGGAAAGGGGAGAGGAATGAGTAGACTCAGCACGGGGGCTATGTGACACAGGCCTCACGTTGGGAGAGATTTTTAAGCGGCCCGCTGTGTCCCCAAATGACCGGTCTATCCTTCCGATGCCCTTTACTAACACGTGTTCCTTACCAGGTGAGTGGTGTTCTACCTGTATCTGGAAGGCATAGGCTACGGTTGCAGAATCCAGTGTGGGAGGGTGGGGTGGGAGTCTGGGATGGAGGGGTGTCAGATGTTGCTATGCTCACGATTTGGACTTGGTTCTGTCCCGGGCGGCTGGATGGAACAACCACGTGCTAAAGGAGATGCCCATCTTCCAGATCCCTTGGACTTGCGGGCGTCCCACCCATGTCCCCTAGACAGAGGCTCAGCCACTGACAGGTGCATCCTGATCTTGAGACTGGGGAGAACCAGGACTTACAGATGTTGACGGAGCCCACGCCTTCACACAGCCTGCGGGGGAGAGAAGAGAGGGAACAGTTAGGACTGAGGTCCTCTGCCTCCGAGCCACCTCTGTCTATCCCCCCTCCTGCAGGAGGACAGCCTCCGTGAGGGTTGGCGATGCTCACTGCCATCCCCGAAAAAGAGGCGACGTGGGGCTGCAGGGCCCCGAAAGACGGCTCTCTGCCTCATGTACTTCTCGGCCAAGAGGCCTGCTTCGCCCGTAAGGAAGCAAGGGGACCCGCCTCCTTGTTTCTGGCCTGGAAAAGGCAGCCAAGTCAATGAATCCTGATGGGAATAGCTCGTGCCTGGCTGACCACCTCAGGGTGGGAACAGTAGAGCTGTTATTAAATGCATTAAATGCAGAGAGAGGTGCTTGGATTCTGGAGCCAGACAACAACAACAAAATATCCAGTCCCTGCCACCGAATTCTTGCCACCTCACGGCCGCCCTTCAGGACAGGGTGGAACTCCCTCTCTGAGTGTCTGAGTCTGTCAACTGTTTGACAGACCGACTGTTGGCTTCAAACTACAGACCTGCGAGCAGCCCAGCCCAAATCCACAAGGCCACCAGGGCTCCGTGAAGGCAGAGAGCATGGAGTCAGATAGGCCTGCGGCTCTGTGTGCTCAGAAAATGTGAATGATGACACAGCCTACAAGGATTGTTGTAAGGTTGACTGGAGCGTTCCACATAAAGCGCCTCAAGGAGAGATGGGCACACAAGTCCCGTGGAGGAGCCCTGATGCTAGAGTGATTAGTCGTTGGGCTGCTCACTGTAAGGTCAGCAGTTCAAAGCCACCAGTTTCTCCTCAGGAGAAGGCTGGGGCTTTTGATTCCTGTAAAGAGTTCCCATCTCAGAAGCACGCAGGGGCTGTTCTATGCTGCCTACAGGATTGCTCTGAGTCAAAATGGACTGGGTGGCTGTGGTTTTAGGTCTGAGGTGCGATGAACACTCGTGAATGATAAGACATGTGTACTACTGAAGTGGACTTTTCATCCCCCTGCATGTTCTGGCCTACTTCTCCCCATCACTACGCGCTAGCTTCAATCCTCCTGCTCCAGAAAGTTCCGCTCTGATTTATCCCACTCAGGAGCCAGTCCTTTGGTTCTTTTTGCTGTCCCAGGAATCACATGCTGCCATAGTCTTCTAGAACTTTCTAGCCAAGGCCCATTAAGGTGCCTGTTGCCTGTTAAACTGAAATGGTGGCAGAGGCCAGCGCTAAGTGAATGGTACTGGCTGCTTTTGTTTTCTGTGTTTTCCGCACTGGTTGTATAATCGAGTGAGGTGTTTTAAATCCCCAAAGGAAAAGGCCACAACCCATAAAACACTTCAAGGTGCAGCACTATGTTTACAATACATGTCGGGGACAGAGTAAGTCACTGATACATTCATCTGAATTATGATAATGAATATAAGGGCCAGGGTGCAAATGCCCAGCACCACCGAGGATGCTGCTAAGTGGGTTGAGGACTAAGGGACCCAGTGAGAGCAAAACCCAAACTGAAACCCAAAACTCCCAGCCCCCCCAAGTGACAAAGCCTGGCACAGTTCCAACATCATTTCCTGTTTACCTTCCAGGCCAGATTTTTAATGCTAATGGTGTTTTATAGCCTCTCTGTGGATACCGAATGATCATACCAACAATCTGCTCCATTCCCTCCCTCAATCTTCCCAACCACCTTAAAAACCTCTGTTTCATACAGGGGGACCCCGAGGCATAAAAAGTCAGGTGGCTGGCAGATGGTAGAGCTGGTATTTGAACCCAAGGAGTCTGGGTCAAAACCTATGAGTGTAAGCTCTCCTCTCCCTCTCAACTCCCAGTCTAGCCTGCTCCCCACTGGTGGGACCCCTCAGAGTCCAGGGGGATGTGAGGTGCCCGTCCTCACCGGCTCTCCTCGCCCTCCAGCAGGCGGCGGTAGGTGGCGATCTCAATGTCCAGGCCCAGCTTGGAGTTCATCACCTCCTGGTACTCCTTCAGCAGGCAGGCCATGTCCTGCTTGGCCTTCTGCAGGGCCTCCTCCAGCCCGGCCAGCTTGCAGCGGGCGTCGCTCAGGGCCGCCTCGCCCTGCTGCTCGGCCTCAGCCATGGCTCCCTCCAGTTTGCAGCGCTGGGGGGAGGGGGGGCAGGAGAGAAGAGCAGAGGCTGGAAAAGGGTGCAGGTTGGGGCACCCTGGTTGCTGTCACTTCAAGCAGCCAGCTTTTCCAGGGAAGTGAGTTGTCTTGCGCTTAGAGGGCATTGGAGAGTGTATGACTGCAAGGAATCTCAGTGCCCTCCAGTCTATGCCCACTCACGGAGCCCCCCAGTGGGCTGCCAAGGCCGTCACGGTGTATGGGAATAGAAAGCGCAGTCTTTCTCCCTAGGAACTGCTGGTGGTCTCAAACTGCCGACCATCACAGCCCAATGTGGTGTACCAAGGATTCCTTCAGGGCTCCTCCGGCAGATAACACCCAGGTTAAAACTTAACGGTGGTGTAAGGGGTTGAGTGTGGGACTTCAGTCTGCGGATTTGGCGGTTCAAATCCAGCGGCAGCTCTCAGGAGCAGCACTGGGTAGCGCCCACCACCACCAGAGGGCAGTGATGCTTCCCCCCCCAAAAAAAACAAAAACAAATGTCACTTGCTTTCCCTTATAGCCCAGCTTTCAATCTGTTCTAGTTCCTCTTGTTTCTCTTGGACTGGGTTTTCTGTGTTTTATTCTGGGACTGTGGCTGGGTTTGGGGACATGATTTTCTTTATATCAGTAGAACTGATGATCACAGAAGAACCCAGGCTTCTCGGTCAGATAAGCGAGACCCCAAGACTCCAGCCTTGAGTCACCTTTCAGATCCAGAACTGGACGCACTGCTGCGATACAGTCGACAACCATCGTGAGAGCGGCATTTACCCAGGGACGAAATTCAGAGGGTTAGGGAACAGCATGAGGAACAGAAACAGGAAAAGGCAGGAGAAAGTTGGTGACGTGAAGGGTGTTGGTGCATGGAAGGGAGTGAGCAGGATGAGTTGAAACAAACTGTGTCTGAATCGCTGGATGTAAAACAGAGGTTCTGCTCTACACACTCTCACCTAATTCACGGTAAAGACTTTAAAAAATATTTTTAAAAAATATAATGTCACTCAAACTTCCTGCCATCGAATTGACTAGAACTCCTAGGTGCAACTGCCTCTGGGGGTTTCCGACATGGAATCTTCGCCTTGTCATTGGCGAGCCAGTGGGTCTTCATTCCACTACCAAGGCTCTGTAGTGTGAAGTGAGAAGGAATGAAAGCCTTTCCCCTAGCATGTGAAATAATACAGATGGAACAGTTGGCAACTCACAAACCCAAAACAAAGCAAGATGTAGAAGGTTGTGAGGACGGAGAAAACAAAAGGCAACCACTGTCCTACCACCCTAAACCACATCGTCACAGGAAAGCTTCCCCCGCAAAACCAAACGTCTTGCCATGAAGTCCATTCTGATTCAGGGAGACCCTAGAGAACAGAACAGAACTCCCCTGGGGGGTTTCTGAGAGTGTAAATCTTTACCGAAGCAGAAAGGCTAAAAGGCTCGTCATCTCTGGTGGCTTCAAAGCTACGACGCCACCTGGGAGAGACACGGTCACAGGAGAAAGAGAGAAGAGAGTGAGGTTCAGAGGAGGGAGACAGACCGACCCTCAGCCCACACTCTCTGGCGAGCTAGTGCCTTTGGAAGTCTGAAGCCCCTCCAGAGATCGTAGCAGCCCCTGCGGGGAGAAGGAAAGCCGGTCGGAAGCCCTCCTGGGATCTCAGCGTCTCCCTCACCTGCTGCTTGGCATTCTCCACCTCGGCCGTCAGCCTCTGGATCAGCCGGTTCAGCTCATTGAGCTCATCCTTGGTTTTGCGTAGGTCCTCGCCCTGCTGCGTGACCGTGGTCTTCATCTCCTCGCACTGCGGCAGGGAGGGAGGCAGATGTGCAGTAAGAGCCCGCAGTGCAGCGGAGCTGCGGTGCTGCTCCCCTGCCCCCCAGACAGTCTCCCCCACCCAGGGGAGCCAGCCCACTAGTTGCCATCGCACCGCCACCTTCTGCTTACTCTGGGCTTCGACTGCAGCCAGACTGCCCTTCCTCAGGGAGGCCTGCGTTCATGGTGGGCCCCTGGCCCTCCTGCTCACCTTGGTTTGGTACCAGGACTCGACCTCAGCCCTGCTGTTGCTGGCGATGTCGTCGTACTGGGCCTTGATCTCTGCCACCACGGAGTCCATGTTGAGCTCCCGGCTGTTGTCCATCTTCACCACGACAGACGTGTCTGAGATCTGGGACTGCAGGAGGCAAACTTCCTGCCGGAGACAAGTTCCAAAGGCCCTCAGCTCCCACCCCACCCACCGTCCTAAGAGCAGCCCCCAATATGCAAGCTTTGGGAAGGACGTCTCCAACTGGCAGCAGTTAGGAAAGTTTTGAGGGCTCCCATTCGTGGTCAAGTCCACAGAACCAGCTTTCTCGATTATTTTCCCCAGGGCCTCGGGGACCAGGTCCGATGAAGATCTGTCAACCTCCATCAATCAGCAATTCCGGAGTTAGGTTCCTGTACTTTCTAATTGGGCTTTGGTACCATCTGGGTTAATGAACTCTTTATCACTGCTCAAGTCCAGTTGAACAGATGGGAAATTCATCATGAACTTTCGAGTTATCTTCAGCAGTCATGGCATCTGTGGTGGTCATGTGCTTATGTTAATTTTATGATTGAGATGTAGGGGTGGAGTCAAGCCTGTTAACCTGGAAATAGCCATTGAGTAGCCAATGAGGCCTCTGTCTGAGCATGGCTTTCACCTGAGACTTCTGGGAAATCTCATGATATTATTTCCCTCATGGAGATGAGAAGCTATCTCCCCAGTTGTTGGGAGTTAGTCTCTGAGACAACAAACTACAGACAAGACAAGATGGCAGCATCCCAAGAGCTGGAGGAGCCAGAGGAGAAGCCACATGACCTTACCATGATGGAACCAGACCTCTGAAGCTGGCGAAACCACATGGAAAGCCCTGCCAGTGCTGAGTTGCCTCTACCACCACTGGATGCTGTTGATGGAACCTGAGCCCTGGAAGCAAGGAGCCATGGAGAGACCCTTGCCAGTGCCAGAACTCTGCACCCACTGGCCTGTGACTTCGTGAGTTGGAAGGAGACTTTATAGACTGGTATTGGACATATGGGCTAATATCGGACTTATGACTTTGAACGGGACTGGGTTGGGATGCTTTCTTAATGTCCTATTCCTCTTGTATAGAAACCATACCCTTATATCCATATGCATGTCTATGAATTGTTTCTCTAGCCTACCGAGACTAAAATAGCATCCATTTTGGAAGGAGAACGAACCAGAGACCCTTGCTGCTGGTCCCAGAAGGAAAGGACATTCCGAACCCAGGAGCGTAAGGAACTGTCCCCAGAACAAAAGACACAGGACAGGCCCTAGAAAAACCCTCCTCTGCCTCCTCCCTCAACAGCTCTCCCAGAGCAGCGAGAGGCTCACCTCCTGGTAGAGAGACTGCAGGAAGCCAATCTCCTCCCTCAGCGCCTCCACATTGGCCTCCAGGTCCGCTTTGCGCAGGTAGGCACAGTCCACATCCTGGTGGAGACAGACAAGGAGGGTTGGGAGAAGCCCCCTCATCATGGCCTGTGGCCCTCTTCCTTCCTCTGCAGAGAACCCTGTGGCGGCTCTCAGCATCTCTGCTGCTAGTTATGTAGTTTCATCTCGACCTTCTAGGCTCCAGTAGAAGAGAGAGGGTCTTTATTACCAACAGAGAGAGAGAGAGAGAGAGAGAGAGAAGAGGGTGGGGTGGAGCTAGATCTCTCAGTACACAAGCATGAGTGGAACCAGAAATTTCCACCTATAGAGAAATACGACACCCTCCAGAACTACAGGGTCTGCTGAAGAGTGAAGCCAAGGTCATTGCCTCAAATGTTAGAGGTCTAAGCCCAAGGGGCTCATGGGGCATGCATGTCTGTGGCCCACAGAACCCTAGTGCACCTAGTGACAGGTCTCCCAGGTCCAGCAACACCCACCCTGCTCCACCTTCCCTAAGAGCGGGCTCTCCTGCCTCAGATCAAGGACACGCCTCTGCTGACAGATTTCTTAGCCCCTCTCCATTCAAAAACCTTCCCAGGACTTGTGCAGTTGACTGCTGTCCTGTGGGAGGCTCACGCCCACTGTCAAGGACCAGCCATTGAAGCTCTGTGAAGCACAATTCCTCTTGGGGTCCCCCGGGGGGGGGGTCCCCTGAGGTCAGAGTTCATTGGACAGCAGCTGCTTGGGATCTCTCTATTTTGGGATCAGTCACAAGAAGTGTGACTGGGACCCCCATCATGACTACCCAAACCCCGAACCCATTCACCTCCTGTCCATCCCAGCCCCACCTAGGTTTCCAAGACTGTAATTCCATGGGGGCAGTCAGCCTCGTCTTCCTCCTTCAGAGCAGCTGGTGGGTTGGAACCACTGACCTTACAGTGAGCAGCCCAATGCTTAGGCCACCGCAGGTTGGTTGGCTTGTTTCTCCCGAGAGCCAGCTCACCCTCTGCAAGTGTACCGAGTGAGGGCCACAGCTCACACGATCACTAGCTAGAGGAGAACCGGCCTGGATCGGACGGAGGAGGCAGTGGTCCCATGGAAACACATGGAAAAAGCAAGCATGTCAGCAAACCGGCAGTTTCCAAAAAGCCCTACAGCAACCAGAGAAGGTTTCCTTTGTAAGGTCTCTGTCAGCACTGCCTGGGTCCTTGCACAGAGGCCAATATGGTGGCCTCAGTCACAGCAATGTGACTTCCTTTGCCAGGGGGTCCTAGTGCCTTCCAACCTCCAGGCTGACGAGGGTGACCATGAATGGATGGCCCACGTCCAGAATTTGATTCCTTCCTGTGTGTGAAGAGTCACTTACCTTCTTCAGCACTACAAACTCATTCTCAGCCGTGGTCCTGAGTGCTACCTCTTCTTCGTACCTGATGAGAGAGAGCATGGGCAGAAATGTCCCTGGGATTGAGGGTCCTAGCTGGTTCTTCCCCTGAGCCTTGGCAGAGGGGCAGCTTGACCTCCCTGGACTTATATTTCCCAGCCATAAAGGGTCCCTTAAAAGGACCTCGGACCTGTGATCTAAGTCCTTGGCATCTGGGCCCTGAAGTGGACCTTCAGGTCTGACTGAAATCGCTATAAACTTAGGACAAGTCATTTCATTGCTGCGCCTTGGCTTAAAGTGCTGACGGTGCGGTAGCCTTCTCAGTAAATGTTTGCAGAATGAATGAAAGACTAACTCTCACTGCTAGTAAACTGGCCAGTGGCTGATGGCGACCCCACACACCATAGGACTGGACCACATTGTCTGATTTTTCAGAAGGAGCTCAGCCAGCCTTTCTTCCTACTCTACCTAAGTCTGGGAGCTCCACAGAAATCCATCCAGCATCGCAGCAAGCCTCCCACAGACAGGTGGGATGTGACCATAGATGAGGGGCAGTGGCTGGGGATGGATCCCTGGTTTCCCACATAGAAGACAGGATGTCTAACACTAGACTTCCACTGTTTCCTTTGGGCTCTGTACTGTGTCCAAGTATAATGCTACCACCCCAATGACATTCTGTGCCCCTGAACCCAAGATCCAAACCAGCAACTGCCCCTCGGCCTGGAACTGGAACTGTGCTCAGAGCACTCAGTGCACTTTCCACAGCCCTCCTCTGCCAGTCGGGGCCCCTTCCTGTTGCCTGCAAGGCCTTGTCTCTGGAGCAGTCCTGTCCAGCCAACCACAGGATCAGCGTTCCCAGAGAACGGTCTCTATAACATTTTAATTACCGGGCAATTAGGGTTGCAATAAACTCCCAGTCTTTAATTATCAGCCCTTACACCCCCAGAGTGCAAAGCAGACCCTGAACCTACAAATCGGAGCCGTCTCCACAATTGCATCACCCCAAGTCAAGGCCCACTTCTGGGTCTGTCAGGATGGTAAAACTTGACCTTCCAGGAGCAGGAGTCTGAGAATATCAGCACCACCAGGACCAGTGAGTGCCAACCTCACCCTTCATCTTCCATAGCTGTGGGGAGAGAGGGCCAAATTACCCAGTTGAGTGTAGACTAAGTTTGGCCAAACTAAATAATTCTGTTTAAAGCAGAAGGTTCATCTTGTGCACTTGGATGAAGCTTGTGCAGAAGAATAAGAGCCTGAATTTGTGAATAAATCGGCCAGGCCTCTTGGATGACACCAGCTGGTGGAGATGCTACCTGGTCCAGGACTTTTTCCTTCCAGCCCATCCTAGTGTGGATGGCTCCCAAGACCTGCTCTTGAACGCTGTTGGGTCAGCCCCACCCATCCCGCTGGCTCCTGTCTCTCCATCTTTGGGTCAGCTTGGGCCCTGGACATGTGTCCCACCTCTTCCAGGATTGGAGTCCTTCCTCTTGCCCACATTTTCTCTCGTCCCCTCAATGGGGCTGCATTAGTCTCCAGCCAAGGACAGAACAATCTGGTAAGCAGTATAGGGTGATTTGGCCATCACCTCTGAGGTCTCCGCCTCTGACAGAGTTTTGTGGCACCAACCTGAGACCTACTCCACTGCCCATAACCACGCCCCGCCCGCCTGCACTCACTTCTTCTTGTAGCCCTCCATGGCCTCCTGCACGTGGTTGAGCTCCGAGGCCAGCCTCCCACTGTCGGCCTCCACGCACTCGGCCTCCCGCCGCAGGGTCTCCATGTAGCCATTGAACAGGGGCTCCAGGTTGCTCTGGCAGCACTTGCGGTTCTGGTAGAACTGCCACTTGGTCTCCAGCAGCTTGTTCTGCTGCTCCAGGAAGCGCACCTGCCGTGCGGGATGGGGGGAGAGAGACTCAGAGGGGAGCTCCGAGGGAGAAGGGGACAGCCTTCCAGAACTCTCTCTGCCCACGGGGATGACCCCTGACCTGAAGCAGGCTTGGACCAATCATTTATCAAAGTCTGAACGGGACCCCTTCTCTTCCATCCCTTCCTCCAAAGAGCACATGACACATAGTGGTCTACTTATTCTGCACGAAATAAAATCACACCTGACCCTGGAAATACCCTCTGGAGCGTATGTGGCAGGCTGGAGAGTGCCCCACCAACGTGACCACAGGGGCTCTGAGGACATCGTGGTAGTGGTGGTTATGCACGGGGCTGAAATTCAAAAGGTCAGCGGTTCGAAACCATCAGGGGGAGGAAGATGGGGCTGTCTACGCCCATAACCAGTTACAGTCTGGGAATCCCGCACGGCCGGGTCTAGCCTGTCCCACGGGGTTGATGTCAGTTGGCACTGGCTTGATGGCAATGAGTTTGGTTTGGGGGAAAGGTACCGACGCCTGAATCCCTGGATCTGGTGAATGTTGCATCACGCGACAAAATGGGGCTGGCAGAGGGCGTGAACGCTATGGCACTGGAGATCTGGAGACAATCCCCTGACGATCCAGAGGGGCCCAGGAGCCAGGGTGGGGTCATGGGTTATGCCCTGGGCTCCTAACTGCAGAGTCAGTGGTTCAAAACCACCAACCGCTCCAAGGGAGAAAGATGACACTTTCTACTCCGGAAAAGAGTTAACGTCTCGAAACCCACCGGGAGAGTGGTACCCTGTCCTGTGGGGTTGTTACGGGTCGGTAGGGGCTCCGTGTCAGTGGGGTTTTCGGGGGCCTGCTGCACTCACACGTGCCCCTAACGGTGGAAGAGCAGGGCAGGGAGAAGCGCGAGAGACAAGGAACGTCAGAGAAGGACACAGCCCACCGCCCACCGCGGCTGGCTTTGAAGCTGCAAGACAGGAAGCCACGAGCCGAAGGATGCAGTCCACCTCTCAGAACTGAGCTCGTCTGTGATGCTAGAGATCCAAACGCAGCCACGCTGGGCCTGGCCCTCATGCCGATGCTGAGGGGGCGGCAGGGCGGCCCACGGCGTGGTCTCAGAGCAGGACACCGGCGAAGGCCCCAGCCCCCGGGGCACCCACCTTGTTGATGAAGGCCGCAAACTTGTTGTTGAGGCACTTGATCTGCTCCTTCTCCTCGTGCTTGACGCACTGTGCGTTGGGGTCGATCTCCAGGTTGAGGGGCGTGAGCAGGCTCTCATTGACCGTCACGCTGGTGATGCAGGGCGGGCTGGGCCCACAGAGACCCCCTGCCCTGTAGCCAAAACTGCCCCCACTTCGCAGCGGCCTCCCGCAGCTCACGGCAATCCGGGGGGACCCCACTGCACACAGGCTCCGGCTGCCGAAGCCGCTGAGGCGTCTGTAGCCCGGCCCCCCAGGGCTGCCCCCGCGGTAGGTGACCGCGCTAAAGCAGCTGTGAGCCCCGGGCTTGGGCAGGACAGCGGAGCAGGAGCTGAAATTGCGGGCGGTGCAGCCGGAGCTGATGCGGTAGGAACGGCTGGCCATGTCTCTGCCCCGCAGAATGTACTAGGGACGAGAAGTGTCCTGAGAGGGTACCGGGTCTGGCCGGGGCTGTTAAGGTGCCTGTCTTTTATCAGGCAGTGGGCAAGCCTCCTGACAACATGAAAGGCAGGAGAAAGTTATTAAATGCCATTTATGAGCGTGGGAATCTCCCAGTAGGCAGATGGAGGGGGAAGCTAGAACTTGTTTCTTTTAATAGGCATATCAAGGAGACCCTACACCACAATAAACCTGTCCCCCGCCTTTTCAACCTCACGGGCCTGGACATATCTATAAGCCCCTAATCCCCCCTCAGGGGTTGTGGGGAGACCAGGGTCATTATCCCACGTGAGCAAGTGGGGGCGCAAGCCAGCATCATCCTGAAACATGAAGAATCTGGGGCTGAGCCCCGGTGGCGTAGTGGTTGTGCGCGGGACTGCGGCTCACTGGGATGGAGGTTCAATTCCAGCTCTATGGAGCAAAGGCTGGGCCTCCTACTCCCACCACCTGAGGGCAGTGATGCCTGCCCCCCCCCCCCAAAGAAACAACCATGAAGAATCCTCTGTCCCCTCAGGTTCTTCCTTGGCCTGTCTTCCCAGGGTGGGCATATGTCTCTTCGTGAGGCTGCATGAACATCCCTCTTTCTACTATGGGCACATGTGTACCACTATGGCTGAAGGGATACTTGTCCCATCCTTCTGAGTTGAACACATGTGGCTGGTGCCTCTGTAAGTCTTACTACAGCGCTTCTCTACATTCTGTCTCTACTGTGCTACTGGTACTTGTGTAGCCCTCTGGCAGGCAAAACAGCACCTCTGCACTTTTAATATCTCCCATGGCAATGGGCACACACTAGGCCATCCAAAAATGTTGGCTGAATTGAACTGACTAGACACCAGAGGGGTACCCGGGGAGCTGCTTTGATGCAGTCCATGAAAGTGTTTTGGATCCTCCACTGCTTGCCAAACTCTGGACCGACCCTTGGAGAGCTGTCCTGATGGAGGCTCAGGTATGTCAAGGGACCAGACCTTCATTCAAGAGGCAAGAGTTAAGGCCCATCAGAAGCAAAGCTCCAATGGAGATGGTTGGGGGAGAGTAGACCCTCGAAGAAGCTGGGAGCGCACCAGGTCGGCCAGACAGAGACTGGAGATGTTCATAGCAAGACGATGAACTCAGGTCATCTCACGTGTCTCCTTTTACAACCCAGAAGAGCAGGGTGCAAAGGAGATTGAAGGGTTAAGCACCTGCCTTGTTGACATAGTGTCGGGGTCAGAGCCTCACTAATTATACCACACTACCCACCTACATCCTCAGGCCCTGGAGCAGAGCCTTCGTCCCTAGAAGACAAAGGGAAACCACCCTTGGAGCACCTTCTCAGAAGCAGGCTGGGGTAGACAAGGGGGTCGGAAAGAGCCCAATGGAACGGGAGATGAGGGTGGGTCTTTCTGGTGTCTTGCAAATACACACACACACACACACACACACACACACCTCACTGCGGAGAGACCGGGTGGACAGACTCACATCCTGGGGGGAGAGGAGAGTGGTGGACTGGTTACAGAGGCAGTTGGGCCCAGCCTGTTCCAGTGGGTGCTGGTCTGAGAGGGGGGTGTTGTTTCTGCATCTCAGAGCACTGAGCTTTGCAGGGGTGAGCTTGAGCCTTAGCCAGCCAGGGCAGGCTGGGAGACTTCTGCAGTACTGTCAGACACAACCAGGGTCACATGGGGACAAGGATGGTGGCTATCTTGTGGGTGGGTGCTACGAGGGGATTGGGCCCACAGAGACCCCACGGGAAAGAGAAGAGCTGCCCCCGCGGGTTTCAGGCTGCTATCTTTTATTTTTTTTGGTGGGGGAGGGGGCATCACTGCTCTCCGGTGGTGGAAGTAGGAGGCCCAGCCCCACTGCTGGAATTGAACCTCTGTCCCAGTGGGCCGCAGTCCCGCACACAACCACTACGCCACCGGGGCTCAGCCCCAGGCTGCTATCTTCGGGGTAGCAAATCACCAGGTATTTCTGCCCAAGAACCACTGGGTGAGTTAGCAGTCCGCCACATAGTGGCTGCCTCAAGGCAAATGGAAGCAGAGACAATGGTCTGGGGCACCTTTCCCCAGAATGGACTTGGTAAGGGTCGGGTTACTGCATGCATGCCTATAGTCCTTTATTACACAGAGGGCCCTCAAAACAGATCAAACTCACTACCCTCAAGTGGATTCCAATTCAGTCTCCCCCCACCTCCCCAAATAGGATGGAGGAGAATTGCCGTTGTGGGTGTCCTAGCCTGGAACTCTTTGCAAGAGTAGAAAGCCTCATCTTTTTGGTGGATTCGAACTACTAACCTGGTGGTTGGCAGCCCAACTGATAATGCCGTCCACTACCAGCGCTCCTTTTAAGAAGGCCCCCTGCTGTCGACACACACATAGCCAAAGTCACCGCCATCCAGCCGATACAGACTCACAGCCTGTAGGGTCAAGCCACCCTCTTTTGGATGAACAGTTCCGTGTTTAACGCACCATGCCATCAGGAACCTTCCCTACCTGCCTCAAGCTGTATATTCTCGACTTGGCTCCTGCAGATTCTCCGGTAGTGCCTGAGGCGCCCCCCTCTGGTCAATCGAGAGTTCACCCGGAAAAGTGAGGTCTGTTCACAAAATGCCCGGGCTATCCTGCGTGGTAGTCATCGTGGGCAGCAAGCCCTCACCTGCTGTGTGAGCGTGCCTGGCAAGGGTCTGAGGACCACAGACATAGGCACGCTTGCGTGTTGTAGGAGTGGCCCTGGATGACCACCTTCCCTCCTCATACCTGTGTCCTGGCACTGACTCCATTCACCCACCCATACCCTCAACAAGTACTCAGAGCAGCCGTGTGTCAAGGCCTGAACTTTGGAGACACAGATGGGTGAGAGCCAGTGGCTTGCAGCCTAGTGGGCTGGCAGGAAAGCCAAGTGCCCACAAAACGTGTGGCAGAGATGTGCAGAGATGCCAGGCACAGAGGCAGGGGGAGGCAGCTGGTGGCACATGTCTGGAGCACTGGGTGCGCCCTGGGAACAAGGAGATGTGGGGCTGGGAACAGGCAGAGCCTGGATACCACTCCTAGGAGTTGTGACTTTTTTTTCTGCCTACAGTCACAAATTTCCATCTGATGGTGACATGTGGGAGCCCCGGCTGGAATGGAGTGGATGGTGATGAATGATTGCCAGGTGGATGGGGGGAAGGTGACTGGCTGGAAAATCAGATCAATTCAGCGGGGTGGGGGGAGAGAAGAGTGGGGGGGGGGCCAGAAATCCAGTGAGGAAGCTTTTTGGGGAAATGGTGAGAAACAGCACAGACCTGGTGCCCACAGTGTGCACTTAGCTGCTAGCCAGCGAGTTGGTGGTTCATGCCCACGCAGCAGTGCTGCAGAAGAAGGGCCTGGCCGTCTGCTTCCCCACAGACGACAGCCAGGAAGACCCTGTGGGACCCTGTGACACCTGAGCCATAGTTCTGCATCTGGTATAAGCCAAGGGACAAGTCAGAGGGGTGAAAAGCAGGCCAGCGGCCCTTCTCTGAGCAGCTCGGCCACCAGTGTCCTCCCTGTGCTGACGAAACCCCAGCCTGACAGCAGACTTCCCTAGCACCAGTGCTGCCTGGGTTTGCTGAAAGGATCCAGGAGAAAATCTAGCTAGTGTATCAAAAGGGGCATTCTTTTTTTTTTAAATCAACTTATTGGGGGTTCGTACATCGTTTTCCACAATGCATAAATAAACACACTGTGCGCAGCACCTTCACATGTCCGCTGCTGTTATCATTCTCCAAATATTCACCTTTCCCCTTGAACCCTTGATATTGGTTTTCCATCCTTTCCCCTCTTCCCCTGCTCTCCCTTCCCCACCAACCCTCAATATTTTATAAGTTATTATTGTCTGTCATATCTTACACTGCCTGACCTCCACCACCCCCCAACCCACTCCTTTGCTGCCCATCCTTCAAATAGGAGCCTATGTGTATATCCTTGAAGTTGGTTCCATCTCTCTACCCCACCTTCTCTCTACCCATTCAGCAGCTCCAGTCTCACCACTGGCCTGAAGGGGCTCATCTGTCTTGGTTTCCCCATGTCTCCAGCTCCCCTCTCTACTAGTGTACCTTCTCTAGTCCATCTGGATTTGTAAGGTAGAGTTGGGACCATGATGGTTGGGGGGAGGAAGGCTTCAGGAACTAGAGGAAGCTTGTATGCATCATCGCTGCCTGGCTGCCCCCCGACTGGTCTGTCTCCTCCCCGTGACTCCCCCTGTAAAGGGGTGACCAATTACCCACCAGTGGGCCTTTAGGTCCCCACCCTGATGTCCTCCTCATTCGTGATGATGTGATTCTTGTTCTCTGATGCTCTATACCTGCTCCCTTTGACCCCCCTTGACCACACAGGCTGGTATGCAAAAGGGGCACATTCTACACACCCAGTAAAAGGTCACTGTGATGCTGTTTTCAACCCACAGGCAGGCATCTCACATCAATGTGTATTTGGAAACTGAACAGGTATTTCGGTCTTCTAGCATAGTATCGTAGCGGTTACGTGTTGGGTTAGCCAGTAATAAGGTTGGCCGTGCGAAAGCACTACCTGCTCCAGAGAAAAGGGAGGCTTGTAGTCCCATACCGTCTCAGAAACCCTAAAGCTGACTCTGTAGGGCAGGTTAAATGCGAATGTGTCACGATGTCATGTGATGATGATGAAGACACGCTGTTCCTGTTTGCTGGCTGATGTGAAGATGAGTCAGTCCTAGCAGAGAGTGGGGGGATGAGGACGGTGCTGAGAGTGTGGGGCAGCACAGGGAACTATGGGAAGAAGCTGCCCAAGTCCATCCATTGTGAAATCTGACCCCGCAGCCACCCTATAGGGCGGAGTGGAACTGTGCACTGGAGGCTTTCCAAGGCTGTAGATCTTTCCAGAAACAGAGGGCCACATCTCTCTCCCTCGGCTCTGACGGCCCGAGCTGCTGGCATTCCCACGAGTTGCTGAGCATTTGAGCCACTGTGCCATGGGGGGGAAGGATGGGGGGGGTGCTCCTTGCAGGAACCTAGAAAAGGGGCCATGATCACAATGTCTGGAGCCTGCCTGCAGTTTCCTGTTTGTCCCCTGAGTTCTCTGGCTGGCGAGTCACTGCTCCACCGCGCAGGTGCCTCCGAAGGGCTGCTCCCTGGACTCCCCAGTAGAGGGCACCCAGACCTGGGTTCACCAGACAACCCCTGCCACCGCCTGGGAAAGCCCTGCACCTTCCACGAGCTGTGCCAGGTTGGCGACCCTGCCGTGTGGTTTCCCTGCCTGGTCTCTCCCTGGACACCTTTCTCGCTCCTGTCATCTGTCAGGCCCCAGACAGCTCCATCTCCCTCAGAGCCTGCTGCCGGGACACACCCACCCAAGTCGAAAGATGACTGAGGACATCCGAAGCCCAATTTTCAGAGACTTTAACTCTTTAGGGGAGTAGAAAGCCTCGATTTTCTCCAAGGGAACTTCTCTCACTGCTCTCCTCCGGGGTCTCCCCCCTCATTCTTATTTTCACTGCAGATCCCAGAGACAGACAGATGAACCCCTGACACTCTGCAGCCCTCTGCACACGGTCACACATCGGTCCACAGAAATCCTCCCTGTCCCAGCTGTTCTTTTCACTCCTGTCCCTGCTCCCACTCCGACCCGCAAAGATGCCTGCCATGATGCATACCAGCAGTGGGGGGGCGGGGGTATCGAGTCCATTCTGACCCCTGGCCCCTCCCTGTGTGCAGGGTAGAACTAACTGCTCCCTGGGATTTTCAAGGCTGTGACCTTGCAGAAGCAAATCACAAGGACTCTTTTCCCAGGGACCTCTTGGTGGGTACCCCACCTTTCAGCTGGCAGTCGAGCACTTAAATCACTTGTGCCACCCCCAGGTCCCCTAATACTTCCGAATAAGAAAGCATCCCCGTACAGTAAAGAGCAAAACTTTTGAAGTACTGATGTGTTATAGAGTAGGAAGAAAGGTCTGGCAATCTGCTTCCAAAATTCAGCCAAAGAAAACTCTATGAATCCCAATCCACAACGGCTCACAGGAGCGGGCAGCATATGGTTCTCTTGGGCACCCGGTTCCCTGAAGGGGACAGCACGTGTCGACTCAAGGGCAGCTAACGACAAACCAGCATTTGGTTCCAGTGACCCATTCTCTGGATCCTCCACAGCGACTGCCCTTTTTACTGTCTGGCTTTCCAGGCCTCAGTAATCCAATTCCTTCTCTTCAAAAATGGCTTCACTGGAAAGGGACTTGACTCTCTCATACAGACTATAGATCAGTGGTCTCAACCTGTGGGTCATGACCCCTTTGGGGGCTTCGAACAACTCTTCCCCCAGGAGTCACCCTATTCATAACAGTAGCAAAATTACAGTGCCGAACAATGAAAATAATTTTATAGGTGGGGGGGGGGGGTGTCACCACAACATGAAGAACTGTATTAAAGGGTTGTGGCATTAGGAAGGTTGAGAACCACTGCTTTCGATGGATTTTAGCAAGTTCTCCAGGAGCGTTCCAGCTGGACTTTTTTATTGACTTTGCATTGAACTTGTCATTTCACTTAGAGAACATCTATACACATGTCTTTAGGCACTGTGCCAAATTATTCCTGGATATGATATAATTCCACTTAATCAGATTTTCTTTTAAAATAGAACTTTATGTGTTTCTCCAAATACACTTTGTGAAGATGTTGTTGAAAAGTATCCCAAGCAATCCATGGCTTGTCCTATACTTTGGAGTGAAATCTTATTTTCTGTAGCTTTTCTTAAGTTGATGATCACTGATAGAGAAAAATGCTTTTGGTTTTTGCAAGTTGACCTACCAGCCAGGAGCATTGTTTGACTCTTCCTGCTGTTTCTCACAGTCAGGTTTTTTGTTGTTTGGGGCTGAGATTTCTAGAGAGCGGATCCTCTTAATATCAATTTGAGCTCTCTCTTCCTGTTCTGAAGTCCAGCTGTCTTTGAGTTGAGTCTGACTCATGCTGACTCCATGCGTGCCCAGTGGAACTGTCGTGCTGGGTTTAGAGGCTGGGACCTTTCAAGAACAGACCACCTGGTCTGTCTTTGGGGACACCCCCGGCTGGGTTCACACCGGCCATCTTTTGGCGAGGTTTTGCGCTTGTAACCATTTGTGCCACCAGTCTCCTGGACAGCGTGCAACCCCAAACTAAACCCACTTTCATTGAGTCCGTGATGACTTCACGGTGGCCTACAGGAGAGAGCAAAACTGCTCCACAGATGTCCACGACTGTAAATCTTTATGGAAGCAGACGGACCCATCCTTCAGGAACAGTCGGTGGGTTCAAGCCACTGACCTTGCAGTGAGCACTCCAAGACTTAATCCAGTGTGCAACAAAGGCTCCTCTGTAGTACTTAATACCTGGTTAATAAACAACTCTTGCTTGTTTGACAAGGTGATCATCTGCTGCCTGATTCCACAGGGTATGGAAACATCTAGCCCATTGGCCTCAGAGTCTGGTGAGTTAGAGGCCAGAGGCAACGCCAGAGGCATCAAGAATATTAGGAGGCACAAGAATTCCTCCACGTCCCTGTGGGAAGCCTGAAGCATACTCTGTCCTCTGATTGGTACGTCCAGGTCCTTTCCCATGTACCACCTCGTGTCAAAACTTCATGAAGGCCTGGGGGACAACTACTAAAGCTTCACTTAGCTCATGACCCACATAGCCTTCATTTCGATGAAAAAGCAAGACTTGTTTGAGGAAAAATAACTCACATTTCATGCAACGGACAAAGAAAAACGAGACTTTATGTCCCTGTGAAAATTGAACCCACAGCCATCAAGTCAATTCTGACTCGAGCTAGAGCCTTTACAGTGGGTTTTGGAGTCTGTAACTAGCTATGTGTAGATGCAGAGAGAGAGAGAAATAGAGATTAGATGATGTAGATATAATTTATTGGGGATTCTTACAGCTCTCATAACAATCTATACATCAATTTTATCAAGCATACTTGAATATATGTCACCATCAGCACTTTCGAGACATTTTCTTTCTATTGAGCCCTTGGTATCAACTGCTCTTCCCCCTCCACTTTGGCGAACTCTTGGTAATTTCTCAATCATTATTGCTTTCTTATCTTCACCTACCTACTGTCTCCCTTCACCCTCATTTCTGTTGTCCATCCTCCTAGGGTGGGATGTGTGTTCTATACACTGATCCTTGAGATAGATCAGTCCCTCTTCTTTCTCCACCTTCCCTTCCTACTTTCTCCCTACCCTCAGGGTATCACTGCTCCTCTTCCTGTTCCTGAATGGGTGAGTGGGTATTAAGCTGTCCTGGATTCCATGTGCTAAGAGTTCTTATCTGTACCAGGGTACACACTCCAGTCTAGCTAGGTTTGTAAGGTAGAACTTGGGTTATGATAGCAGGGGGGAAGGGGGGAGCATTAAAGAATTAGGGGAATGCTGTGTATTTCGTTGGTGCTATACTATACGCCAACTGACTCGTCCCTTCCTTGTGCCCCTTCTGTAGAGGGATGTCCAG
This sequence comes from Nesogale talazaci, assembly GCA_004026705.1. NCBI lineage: Eukaryota > Metazoa > Chordata > Mammalia > Afrosoricida > Tenrecidae > Nesogale > Nesogale talazaci. Next base: position 5,228 of record PVJH01012018.1, on the reverse strand, counting down.
ATGTCTACAGATGGGCTTTGGGTTTCCACTACCACCTCCCTTGTTCGCATTGAAATGATTGCTTGTTTGGGTCTTCTGATATCTGATTTCGTGGACACTTCCTGATCACACAGACTGGTGTGTTTCTTCGATGTGGGTTTTATTGCTTCTCTGCTAGGTGGCTTCTTGTTTAGCTTCCAGTCTTTAAGATTCCAGATGCCGTATCTTTTACTAACCTCACACCATCAGCTTTCTTCACCACATTTGCTTTATGCACTCATTTTGTCTTCAGCGATCATCTTAGGAAAGTGAGCCAGGTTATTAGAACAGAATGCCAGGTTATTAGAACAATGTGTTCTTGTGTTGAGGGAGTACTTGAGTAGAGACTCGATATCTGATTGCTTCCTTAATACTTAACATATAAATATATATACATAGGCCTATATCGCTATCATTATATATAATTCACATATGTACATGCCTATATTAATATCCATTGCCTCCTAGTTCTTTCCTCTATTTTCTTTTACTTTCTTCCTGTCCCACTACCATGTTCAACCTTCATTTGGCTCTCAGTTAACTCCTCTGGATTACATCGCCCTTGATTGAACCCCACCGGACATTCTATGCCCTCCTCACCATCAATTTTAGATCTCTTGTTGTTCCCTTGTCCCTGGGCTTGTTGACTCCCCCTCCTTTCCCCCCATCTCCCCCACTTCCCTGTTCCCCCCAGAAATGTCTATCTGGTTGTTTCCTCCTTGGAATTGTTTATCTTTCCCATCTTATATAGATAGGTATGAAAAGAAAAAAATAAAAAGGGTCTATAAATAGTTCCAGGAATGTCTTCTGATCCTTATGTATGTTTTCTGATTGAGTCTGATGAGGTGCCACACCCTTCCCTCTGAGTCTGAAGTCTATTTGTGGGACTCCTCGGGGACGTCATTGCTTTGCTCTCTTGCTCTCTGTTGAGTTCCTTTCTTCCTTTCTTTTCTTTGTGTGTGTGTGTGTGTGTGTGTGTGTGTGCTCCTTTCATGTTTCACCCCAGTGTATGTTTGTGGAAGGGCACGGTGGAGAGGGCCAGACTGGATACAATTTCCACTCTGTGTCTCCAGTGCTGTTCCCTGCAGTGCTGTGAGTCAGTGGGGGAATGTTGTGCCTTGTGGTAGGGCCAGCCCCTATGGCCCTTTCTGTGCCTTGGCTGCTTGGTGCAGGAGTGTTGTCATCAGGGATTGGTGGGCCGGGATGTGGTTCTCTCTCTCACGCGCGTGCGCTCTCTCTTTCTCTCTCTGCCTCCATGTGGTCTGGGCAGACTCATCACTCTCCCCAGGCTGTAGCTTGAGTGCTGTCTTTTGTAGTGCAATCTCTGGGGAAGGGGCTGATGTAGCTGGGATGGGGGCTGGCCCCACAAACCTTTATGTTAGTTCAATGCTTCGTGCCAGTATGTTTTCCTCTTGGCTTGGCATACCATGTTGAAGCCTGGTCCCTCTCTCCCTTTCCCCTTAATTTTCTGATCTAACAGCAAGAGCACCAGGAAGGTGAGTCCACCTGGATGTCATCTTAGAACCTTGTCTGTAAATCTTTTTTTTTTTTTTTGGCCTGTAAATCTTTACAGAGGCAGATAGCCTCATCTTTCTTTCTCTGAGTGACTAGTGGATTCTAACTGCTAACCTGGTGCTTAGCAGCCTAGTGTGTAACCCAGTACACTCCCAGGTCTCTGTACAGCCTTGAAACCCCTGGGGAGTAGTTCCACTCTGCCCTGGAGGGTCAGTCGAAGTTGGTATTGAGTCAATGGCAGTGGACTTGACTTTGGTCACGCAAATGATGTCAGACATGGGATTTTCATCCACATCTCTCGGTTTCCCAATCCCATTTGTGCCCCATTAGTTCACTGCAACAGACCATACATAGAAACACCCCTCCTACAGCCAGACAGGCCCATGTGCCTTTTGACCACATAATTTCACCTCAAGGAAATTCTTTTAAGTAAGTGCATAGAGATGGGCACAAAGATCTGTCTATGGTCACTCATCACAGAGCAAGAATTACCAGGCAAACCAGCAGGCAGTCACTAAAAAACCATACAGGGAGGAACAAGCCAGAGAGGGGTCACAACACAGGAGTCAGAGGAACAAAAGACAGGCAACAAGTCCCTCCAGGTAGTAGGAACAAGTCCACCTCCACAGCCTAGCCACAGGCGACTGAAGCCACCTGGGACTCAGGCAGAGCCAGTCACTGCCGGAGCACTGGTTAGGGCTACTGTTGTCCCTTTGTCAGCTTCCTGTCTGTGTCACCGGTGTCTGCTTTCACAGCTCATTCAGGTCTGCAATTCTCTTTGTTCTGGCCCATTTATAAATTTGTGCTCTAATGAAGGCTTTCTGAGGCGTCGATGATGGCCTTGTAAAATTGTTTGCTGCTCACTAAGGTCAGTACTCTGCATCTCCAGCATCACACTAGCCCTTTGCAAGGATCCACTGGCTGCCTGGGACCAAGACCCAGGCATTTTGTTTGGTGCAGGGTGTGGATTCAAGTGGAGGAGACTGAGAAACCCCTCTGTGCGCATCTAATCCTCCCGTTTAGAGTTGGCAAATCAAGAAACTTGACTTGTCCGAGTCACCAAGCTAGTAAGTGACAGAATTGACCTTCAAGCCATCTTTGCATCTCTGGAACACATGCTACCATCATCACCAATCAGGACAGAGATCTGGACACAGCCATGTCTCCACCCACCCAATGTGGTCGACGTATCTAGACAGAGACTCCCAATGGGAAATTCCAACTCCATACAGAGACTACCAGGTTAAGCCGATGAGCAGGGTCAGAGGCGAGAAGTACAGGTAGCAGGATGGAAAAAGACAAGTACTTCAGGGATTCACTGCCTCACCGCCCCCCCTCCGCATTTGACCAGGGAATGCATCTCACACCATGCCTGGAGATGTGTGGAGAAGTTTCTAGGTCTAGTATGGGTTAAGATGAGAGGAAATACCTAACTCTTCCTGAGATGTCTGGAAGATACTGGACCCAGCAAAGGGTCCCACAGAAGCACTCCAAAACTCTCACCATCCCTTCAGCTGGGATCACTACCCCCAAATCCTAAGGTCCAGCCCTCTTGATGTATCCTCCCTTACACTAGAAGTCCCTATTCCATTGTTCACCCTCTCATGGTGCCCAGAGAGCCTGGTAGTAGGGACTCAAGGAGTCCTTTCCTTTGAGGGTCCACGGTCGATGTCACCAAGCTCCTTGAAAGATTTCCTGAGCAGGATCAACCACCTTCCTTCCAGGCCCACCAAAAGTGGACCCTGTGGTCCTCAAATCCCCACTCAGAGCTGTCATTGGCCCACTCACCCAGAGAGGAAATGGGGAGGACAAAAGGCAAGGGCCCAGGTAGGAGGCATGCAGGGCTATTTTTAGCCCAGACTGGTCAGCTTTGGTTGTGGTTGGGTCAGGAGGCGTCAGCCTCCACACACAGCCTGTCATAGAGACGTGTACTTGGAGAGGTTTATGTGGAAGGGTTTATGGGCTCAGATCCTCAGGTGAGGGGAAGCCTCCTGGCTCAGTCCCACTGGCCATACAGCAAAATCATCACCTGTCCTGACCCAGAGGAGTGAGGGACAAATTAAGAAAGCTAGCCGGCTGAGCCCCTCCCTCCTCTCTCAGTGTGTGGATCTTCTGAGGCATGAGAGGAATGGCATTTCAGGACCCTGGGTCGTTTTGCCCCCAATATTCCACTTTTCCTCCTTCGTGGTAGGTACATACACACAAGTGCTGTCTCTGGGCAGGGGGCTCCAGCACCGGACCTTCCTGCGGATGCTGAAGGATTCCCAGATCCCAGGTCTGAGGGTCCTGTCCCTTCCTCTCTGCCCAAATGTTGGTGCTGCATATGCATGCCACCCTCTCCTGTCTCCAAGGCCCCAGGCCTCTGCGGGGTCTCCAGGACCTCACAGTGTCTGGTGCAGAGTGGGCCTCTCTCCATACTTAGAATCACATATGGTCTCATCTCCAAATTAGAGATGGACAGTTTTCCCATCCAATCTCTGCCCACCAGCCGTGTACACTGCTCTGGGAGCCCTCTCAGGCACTCTTACAGAAGCTTGGTGGGGGTGGGGGGTGAATGGGGGTGCAGGGGGTGTTATTGATCCTGTTCCTACCCCATCAGCACTGGTGCCCAGAGCTCTTGGTTCTGCCTTAAACTCACTGACTCTGTTTCCCCCACGACTTAGCCACCGCCATCATTTGACACCGACTCATAGGGAGCTTATCGGACAGCACAGATCAGGCCCTGTGAGTGTCTGAGACTCTAACTGTTTAGGGGCACAGAAACTCCGGTCTTTCTCCCGAGGAGTGGCTGGTGGTATCGGACTGTGGACCTTTCAGATCACGGCCTCATGGGGAGCCACTGCCCTACCAGGGCGCCTTCTGCCATCCTAAAGTGACCCGAAGGGACCATGTCTCCCGAACCCTCAGCCCCAGGCAGGCTTTGAGAAGGCCAGGCGAGGAGAGGAGAGGCTGCCCTTGGCAGTGGAGGGAAGAGCATGCTTCAGCGAGGGAGGGAGGCCGGGGATAAGCCATTCTGGAGACACAGCCTCTCCTGTGAAGCTGGTCTGGTCCCGGTCTGTAGCCGAGCCCTGCGCTGGTGGAGCAAGCAGACCCTGCCCTGGGCTACTGACTGCACCATCTGCTGCACTCAGCAGAGAGTCCATCGGATGTCCGCCTGGACCCTCTCCCTCTCCCCATCCAGCGACAGTGCAGCAGGGAGAGGCCCAGAGGAAGCTTGTAAAGGGCTTTGAAGATGAAACAGGGCCTGTGGCCAGGGATTGTTGACACAGCTACCCTGAAGAGGCAAGCTGGATCGGCCCCTAAGAGACCCAGGTGATGCCAAGCCAATAAAATACAGCGAGTGTCTCTTTGCTGCCCCTTTTAATGCCAGCTGCCCCTGGTGCATAAAAGGGCCTGCCACAGCCCAGGGATCATAGATCTTGGGCTTCTTCGCCTCCTGCCAGCATCTCCTCCACTGCTCGGATACCTTCCCGCTCCAAGATGACCTGTGGATTCGGCGGCCGCGCCTTCAGCTGCGCCTCGGCCTGCGGGCCCCGGCCCGGCCGCTGCTGCATCACCGCCGCCCCTTACCGCGGCATCTCCTGCTACCGCGGCCTCAGCGGGGGCTTCGGCAGCCGCAGCATCTGCGGGGGCTTCCGCTCCGGCTCCTGCGGGCGCAGCTTCGGCTACCGCGCCGGCGGCGTGTGCGGGCCCAG